>JAOQMS010000005.1:11076930-11135722 GCA_027563885.1 Erythroxylum longipes
TCCTTGTTTTCAATCCTTCCTTGATGCTCCAAACATGTGTTCTTCACCCAAGGATGGTCTTTCTACAGGTGGGTGTCGTCTCCCTTCAAGATGGAGGCTTAATGATGCTTTTACAGTCCAAAAATCTTAGGTTTAATGAAGCCTCGTAGATTGCTTCGGATTACAATTCCCACGTCTATAGGAAGCTGTATAATTCCCAAGAGCGTGGGAATTATAGGTAGAAACATTATGTCTTGATTTCCCACGTCCGTGGGAATTTGCCTAATTCCCACGAACGTGGGAATTGGTCCCAGAAGTAATCCTCTTGTCTTCTCTTCTATACTCTCTTGTTTATCCTTCAACTTGCTTCCTCTCCTTTCCTGCATAAAGAATAAGCAATTCTTACCCTCAATTAGCATCCAATACACAAGAACACAATGAAAATCAAACTTAATGAAAACATGTAAACTAAATCCTAAACTAGAGCGATAAGCAACCATTATGCATGAAAACATATGCTAATTACCTATAAAAAACATATCCTAATACACACCTATCAAAGACCTAACAACTTCTTTGATCTATCTCAATATATCTTTATTCCCAATATATAGGTTGCTTCTCCAAGGTCTTTCATAGAAAAATTCTAGGACAACCAAATTTTGAATGATTGCAAACTTGAGACATCATTTCCTATTAGTAATATGTCATCCATATATAACATAAGGAATATGATAGTACTCCCACTAACCTTCTTGTACACACAAGGTTCCATCAGGATTTTGTGAGAAACCAAACTCTTTAATTGTCTCATCAAATCAGATGTTCCAACTCCGAGATGCTTGCTTCAATCCATAAATGGATTTCTAAAGCTTGCATACCTTTCTGCCATCTCTGGATACGAAGCTCTCAGGTTGTATCATATATACATCTTCAACAAGGTTTCCATTTAAGAAAGTCGTGTTCACATCCATCTGTCATATTTCATAATCATAATAAGCAGCAATGGCTAGGAGTATTCTAATGTATTTAAGCATAACTACAGGGCTAAATGTCTCGGCATAGTCAACTCCTTGTCTTTGACGATAACCTTTAGCGACTAGCCTCCCTTTATAGGTAATCACATTACCTTCCTTGTCGATTTTCTTCTTGAAAATTCACTTGCACCTTCTGGGTTTTAACCCTTCAAGTGGACCAACCAAAGTTCATACTTGGTTTTCATACATGGAATCCATTTCAAACTTCATGGCTTGAAGCCAATTTTTAGATTCTGAACTCTTCACAGCCTCTTCATAGGTTATAGGCTCATCGTCCTCTGTAAGCAATACTTCATTTTGTTCGCTTACGAGAAATCCATATCTCTCTGGAACATTGCGTACCCTACTTGACCTATGAACATTTTGTGTGTCAGAAGGTTCAACTATTGTTTCATCTTTGTGAACAACAATTTCAGGTTCAGGCAATTGATTTGCGTCTATTTGAGTATCATGAACTTTATCAAGTTCAACTTTGCTTCCAAGATCTTCTCTTAGAAGAAACTCTTTCTCTAAAAAGACAGCATGCTTTGAGACAAACACCTTTTGCTCTAAAACATTATAGAACTAATATCCAATTGTTTCCTTAGGATATCCTATAAACAGACATTTATCAGATTTTGCTTCAAGCTTATCTGATTGAATCCGCTTCACATAATCCGGACAACTCCAGACTTTCATATGAGAAAGATAGGGCCTTTTGTTAGTCCATATCTCATATGGAGTAACTTCAACTACCTTTTAAGAGACTCTATTTGTCACATAAATAGCAATCTCGAGTGCATAACCCCAAAAGGATTTCGGTAGATCTGCTAAGCCCATCATTAATCTTACCATATCTAATAAGGTTCGGTTTTTACTTTCAGTTACACCATTATATTGTGTTGTGTAAGGTGGAGTCTATTAGGATATTATCCCATTATCTTCGAGATAAGTTAGAAATTCTTAGTTTAAGTATTCATAGCTCGATCTGATCAAAGTGTCTTAATACTTCTATCGAGTTGTTTCTCTACTTCATGTCTAAATTGTTTGAACGTTTCAAATGCTTCAGACTTGTATCTCATTAGATACACATACTCATATCATGAATAATCATCGATAAAAGTAATGAAATACACAAAATTACCTTTGGCATAAATGGACATCGGACCACATACATCATAATGTATTAGGTTTAATAACCTATTCATTCGTTCACCCTTTCCTTTAAAAGGTAATTTACTCATCTTGCCTAGTAAGCAGGATTCACATGTGTCATATAATTCATAGTCAAATGACCCTAGGCTACCATTCTTGTGTAGCTTAATCATGTGTTTCTCACTTATATGGCCAAGTCAACAATGCCATAAATAAGATGATTTTAAGTTATCTCGATTTTGTCTTTTATTGTCATTGGTGTTTAAAATTAGATTGGACATATTTGATATGTAAATTCCATTGCATAATGTAGTAGTACCATATAATATTTCATTCAACTTAATTGAACAACCATTACTTGAAAAAGTTAAATGAAATCCTACTTTATTAAGACATGAAACAGATACAATGTTTTTAGTCACAATGGGTACATAATAGAAAATTTCCAAAACTAACTCTAGCCCACTAGAAAGATACAAAACAAATGTCCCTACAGCAAATGCAGCAACTCTTGCTTCATTTCCTACACGTAAGTCCATCTCTCCCTTTTTGAGCAGTCTGCTATCCCTGAGACCCTGCATATCAGCACATATGTGTAAGATACATCTGGTATCTAATACCTAAATGTTATGATCAGAAATAATATTAACCTCAATGACAAATATGATACCTGAAGTAGACAGTGGGGTATCTAATGCCTTTTTCAGCTTTAGTGACTCCAGATAAGCTTTGCAATTCCTCTTCCAATGTCCTTCCTTGTTGCAATGGAAACATATCCCCTTTGGTGTTGTATCCTTTGCCTTCTTCTTGGTTACACCTCCCACTGGCTTCTTAGACTTCTTCTTCTTCTTTTAGTTCTTCTTTTGAGAACCAGAAGCGAAGTCTAACAACATCATAGCCTTACTGTCTTTCTTGACAGTTTGCTCAGCTATTTTGAGCAGATTAATCAGCTCACGTATCGTTATGGATATTTGGTTCATCTGATAATTAAGAATAAACTGTTAATAACTATCAGTCAAACCAGTCATAATTAAATCTATACTTAATTCATGATCCATTACGAAGCCTAAACTAGTTAATCTCTCAATGTATCCATTCATCTTCAGCGTATACTGCACTGAAGATGATTCCTCATCCATCTTAGAATAGAAAAGCAACCTCGAGATCTCAAACCTTTCAGACCGAGCTTGCTCATCAAACAGTTCCCTCAGATGGTAGACTATAGTATGAGCATCTATAGCCTCATGCTGCTTTTGCAGTTCTGGTGACATATAGGCCAACATTATACAGTTAGCCAACTCACTATCATCTAGTAGCTTCTTGTAAGCTTTTTGATCTTCATCAGATGCATTAGCAGAAGGGGGATCGAGAAGTAGTTCATCTAGGACATATCCTAGTTTTTAGATTTGAGAACAATTTTCAAATTTTGTAGCCAATCCAAGAAGTTAGGTCCTGTGAGTTTGTTGGAATATAATAGGGAGCGTAAGTTCACACTAGAAGATATCGTGCGATTCAATAACCTAGAAGAACGAGAGAAAATGTTAGAATGTACATTAATGCATATCGATAAGGGCTTTAATCACATGCATTATAGGTCCCACTATTCTTATTCAAATCTATAGCCCTCACTACGAATTCAAGAAAACTTATAGTTTTCTTAATGAAGCGATATATATCACCAAGAATGAACTTGGGTTTCCCCCACAAGCCACCATAGGTCAATCGGTAGGTATCATTCATACCAATTGCATTCAATTATGCAACTATCGACTTATGCCATCAACTACTGATTTAGCACACTCATTGGGTCATCAACTCTTGATTTGTATAAACCAAACATGGTTGGTGTGAGTGGTTCAGTACTCTCATCCCTTAACCAGAGGTCTCGAGTTTGAGTCCTGGGAATGGAAAAATCTGTTTGGCCAGTACTTTATCCCTTATGGGCTGACCCGGTGCGAGCGAGGATTAGTATGGGTGTGGATGGCTTAAAGGCGCCTTCCTATAGTTGGGACCCTTCTAGGACACCTCGTGGGCTAACAAAAAAAAAACTCTTGATTTGTATACATCCCATGTATATAACCCAACTTCACCTCTATCCACGTTGACCTTGGGTTTGCCTAACAAATCAATGCTTCCAGTTAGGACCAACCCATTATTTTGGAAATCTAATTTCCATGGTTTGAACATATTCGTGTAGAGTAGGCTTGGGTTTACCCAACAACCCAACTCTAAAAGAACTCTGGTTCTTGCCATATCAATGGAAGGCGTAAGTCTTAATATTTGGTTTAGGGATTTATCCTTTGGTCTCATCAACACTTGGATGATCTTGATTATGTATATCACATATAATCATTTAGATTATGGACAAATCAATTAAATTGAGCCTACATCCATAACTGCCCTTAAAATGCATCTAATGCATGCATCACATAAAGGAGGTTTAATTTTGGTTGTGACTTGACTATGCATCTAAAGGTCGTGATTCGATTTAACTCTTGAACCTAATCGGGTACTAGTGTTAGTCTTGGCTAATCCAAATTATGAATGTGATTCGATTAGGAGCCCTAAAATTTAATTATTTTGATGTTCAGATTAAAAGCTTTAATCCTAGTTTATATGCCTTTATCTAGTCACACTAGAAATGTCGTGCTCTACTTAGATTAATTCTAAATTAATCCCTAGGATTTCCAAAAATCCTCTACATCAATTAGTCATCTATAATATCCCTAGGTCATCTCAAATTTATATAAACAATTTCGGCACTAGCCAAAATTATCTTGACGACCAAAATTGTTAAGATAAATAAGTGAACCTACTAGACACTAAAGGGACCGATTCGATGTTCAGAAAATTTCCAGAACCCTAATTTTATGCACATGCATTAAGCATGCTATTAACATCAAAATAATACATTTCTTATCACATAAGAACTTTATTAAGGTCTTATAACCGAAATACATACACTATAAGTCATTAAGTAAGTCAACTCCATCAACTTTCAAAAAGTTAACTAATGTTGAATTTGACTTGATTTAATAATTGAATCAAATTCAATTAATTATAGAAAAATTACGGAGTCTCATACACATTCTAAATGTGTCTAATAAAAAATTCCAAAGCCTAATTCTTAGGAATTATTTATTAATAAATTGGAATAAGCCAGCACATCATATGTGTATGACACTTGTAGTGTACTTTTAACACTAGTCAAACATTACATCATGCATGCATAAGATAATCACTTTAACAACACGTGTCATGCATCTTATACATGTGGAAACATCTCATCTTCCATGTGTAGGCATAAAATTTATAAAAATAATTTTTATAAAAATTTATATGGAATTTATATGCATGCATGTTCATCACTGTTACAAAAGTTCCCATAACTTCATACATGCATCAAGCTGAAACTAAATTCGTAATAAAATAGCAAATGACATTCAATTACATTTTACTTTTACAGAAACATAGCATAACACCTTATAAACGTTTTTGTGAAAGAAAAAAACAGAAATTTTTTTCTTGAATTATTACAAAATTTTCAAAATTAGTACATGCATTCAGTTTTCCAGAAATTCCCAGAAACCAACATATGAACAGTCTAGATATTAATTCAAAATAAAATATAAACTGACATTCAATTGCAATTTCCTTCGACAAAAACATACTATAACATGTTATAAACATTTCTATGAAAGAAAATTAGAAAAAATTTTCTATATTTTGCACGAATTATTCCAAATCAACATGCATGTCAATCACAACCCAGCAACACTTTGCACATGTTCGATACATCATCTAATACATGCATAAACTTGCTCTGATACCACTGTTGGGTTTGCCATGGTTGTATGCATCACATGCATGGGTATGTAGGATTCCGACACCATGATAACTCGAAAAAATATAATCATACATGCATGCATAGACATATATATAAGAACATGAAATATAAAACTTTTACCTTTTGTTTCTCTTCCTTTCTTGTTTCATCTCCTTGTTTGGGTTGTTGCAAACACCAAACTCTTCTTTGATTAGCCAATAACATGCAAAGAAGATGAAGAAATAATGTATAAGAGTAATTTGAGCACCAAACTAGATGAGTTCTAGTAGATGCTCAAAATGATAGAAGATAGATCAAGAAGCTTGTTGCATGCACTTTGATTCATGCAACAATTGCATAAATCGCAAGAACAAGACTCTTGATACCTCTCTCTCACTCTATAACTCTTCTAGAGCCCTTATTCTCTCACTTGAGTGTGTACGAAGTGGTAAGACCTTATGTACATAAGTGAAGAACTCACTTATGTACTTGTGCCTTCTGTCACGATCGTGACAGTCTTAAAAATAGGCTTGCCTTCGGCCACGATCGTGGCCTACTTAAAATTAGCCATACACATTATATTTTTCATCTGATCTTTTATGCATGGAACCCTTAGGTTCCTGGTTATTTTAGGCACTTGAATTAACTCTTAATTCAAGCAAATAATAAAGGATTTTATGATGCCAATTTGCTGGAATATAAGTGGATTAACACACGAACTCTTCGATAGTTAATTATCTAACTTATGAACCTTTCCATAGATAATTACCGTGCAATTCATCCTTTTACCATACTATACCCCCACTTGGTTTAGAGGATGGGCTATGTGTCATCTCCCACTACATTGACCGTGTCACATCTAGTCCAAGTGATATTAGTTCTTGTCCTGGGATCTCATTACTCTATGTGTCATTGAAGACTCTTTTCATGACACATAACTGCTCTGGCGAGAGACTCTTGAGTAATGACCCCGACAAGAGGTTTTTTCAGGAATGGTGAATCCTTTATTTGCTACCCAATTATCTTCGAATATTAATAATTGTACCCAATCACCACTCTAAGAGCGACCTCGTCTTAAGGTAATAAGGAATGATGTCAAAGCACATGATTAGTATCCAAGATATCCTTGAGTACCTGGGGTCCATCATCCAGAGTGATGGTAATATCGATGAGGATATAGTCTATCGCATCAGATCTGGGTGGGGAAAATGGTGAAGCGCCTCAGGGGTCGTATGTGATAAAAAGATTCCTTTAAAGCTTAAAGGCAAGTTTTACAAAATGGTAATTAGGCCTATCATGTTATATGGGGCAGAATGTTGGCCTGCTAAATGTTGACATACAAGACAACTGGTAGCAGAGATGCATATGCTTCGATGGATATGTGACCTTACCAGACGAGATAAGGTACGTAATCGGGTTGTGAGAGACAAACTTTATGTGGCTAGTATTGCCGATAAGTTGCGTGAGACCAGGCTAAGGTGGTTTGGGCATGTGATCAGAAAACCCTCTGATGTGCTGATCAGAAGATACGAACAAATTATCCTTAGTAGATACAGGAGGAGACGAGGCAGACCACACAAGAACTGGAGGGAAGTGGTCAAGAAAGATATAACAGAATTAGCCCTCATCACGGAAGCGGCCAGAAGTAGACAATTCTGGCGGAATAGGATAAAGATGTGAGAAACCCTTTGCAGTTCACCAATGACGGTTGAGAAAGTCTATCAGGAGTTGTTACTGGTACCACTCGAACAGTGTTTCAACAGCATAAATAGCCTTATATGTCTTGTCTAGTGGCGTGTAGTAGTCTAGTCCTTTTGTCATACTTCTAGTCTTTTACACTCAGGTGTAGGGAAAAGGCCCATAACAGATGCTAGTAACCATAACATTACCATTCTCTCAGGGGTGCAGCACACGTAATTCTAGTCCTACGGGAGTAAAGCAGCGACGTGTCTATTCCTGCCTATCAGGAATTTTTACAGAGCTGGGCTACATATCAGGTATATCTTTCTCATTATCTTTTTATTTCCATCTTTTTCATTATTATCTCGTGTGCCTGTGGATCTACCGGAAATAGCCTCTCTACTATTTAGGGGTAAGGCTGCGTACTATCAGACCTCCCTAGACCTCACGTTATTGCGAGATTTCAAAATGGGTGATGATGATGATGATGATAATGATATCCTTGAGTACCTCAAGTCTAAGGATATTTGCACCATTGCTATGATGAGATTAATCATTAACATTTGATAGATAATTAATATGATAATCTCGTAGCGGGTCATCCGATATACTTACTATCCTTAGTAAGCATCTACATGTTAACTCTAAACAACTCATGCTTACAGTTTGTGAGATCCACTACTTGATCAAATCAAGTAGTATAACTTGTGTTAATCTGTCTGGATTAATAATGTCCTGTCTTATTAATCCTATAACTAGGGATTATTTAGATACTAATATAATTGCACATGATAGGAATCTCATTACCATGATCTCATCATGATTTCCTTCATGCTATGTTTTGTAACATAGACTTCATTAATTCGATTTAAGATCAACATCAATTCATATATAAACGGATATCAAATTAATGAAAAATGCCTTTCTCGTTATTAATTAAAACAAATTTAATACAAAAGTGCTAAAGGTAATTGCCTTTAGAGCACTACTCTAACAAAGAAGACAAAAATAAAATGATTAAAAAAAGAAAAGCGAGAGCTGATTTTGATTTGTATTTAGTGTTTGCCTTCACCTTCGCTTTGCACTCCTTCTAAAACGTAACAAGGCATGGTTGCTTCTAGTTCCCTTGATTTGTTTTTATTTGCGGCGTGATTAAGTAAAGGCAATTCCTAAAATGTGTTGGACCAAGATCTTTATACAATTATTATTTTAATTATGGTATTTAAATTAAAAAATGATTATTAAATTATAATTTAAGAAAAGTGGAAGTACTAATATTAATTTAGGCTTTCTTATATATATATATATAATTCATATAAAGGTATAATAAAAACATTTTTCAATGGTATGTTATTCTTTTTATGCATATTGTTATTGGTAAGCTCAAGGAAGAATTTTAGTAATTTGACATTGTTCGATTAATTAAAATTTTAAAATTTGAATAATTATGAATATTAAATAAAATTAAATCAAAAATAACAATAATAATTAATTAAAATTAAGTTCAAACATTTAAATTTAAATAATTAGGATTTGTTTTTGATTTGACTCATTACAAGCCCTAAGCTAAGGAAATGACTTGAACTAACTAAATATTAAGTGTTTCTTTCTTTTTTTTTTCTTAAGCAAACTCGAGTGATGAAGTGAACGATGTAATACATGCCAAGTCAATATCTAATCAAAACATTGGGCCTTTGAGTTCATGAGCCACTAATTGCATATTCGAAAAGTAAAAATTAATAATAAAAATATTATTTTTATAAATTAATATTTTATTTAATAATAATAATTATTATTATTATTAAAGTTTCCAAATTGGGAACTTTTTAAAACAATTATTTTAATTATTTTTAAAATAATAATACTTTAATTATTATTAGTTATTATAAAATTTGCCCATTCTAATTTGATTTGGCTCGACTCGGCTCGAGTTGAACAGATTTTATATAGTGCTTAGGTTTTTAATATTTTTAAGTTTCAAGTTGAACTCGGACTTTCCGGTCCAATTTGGTCCAAAGTTTAAAATTTTAAAAAAATGATATTATTTTTTATTTTAAAAATTAAATAATATATTTATTATAGTTTGATTATACTTGATTGTGCTTGCATTCATACTAGAAGACACAATTTAATAGCAGCAAATTACAAATAAATCAACATCCCAAAAACAATAATAATATTTTGAATAATATTGACCACAAAGGTGAGATTATTGTTGTGACAATATTTAATGGATATTAATTAGTTATATTTATATTAGCAACAAGTTTTAGTCATAAAAGATTTAAAATTTATATGACAAAAAGATTTATCGTTACAATTAATTTAAAATTTGTGTGATGAAAATATTTCGTCGCTATCATTTTGAATAATAGTGACTATAGTAGCTCATATGCTTGTGACAATATATTATTGCCACAAACTATTTTTGCTTATATTAACGACAATCGTCCTCACAAAATATATTAATTAAGTGAAAATAGTTTTCTCGTCACAATAAGGAACAATAATAGTGACAATAATTAATTTTGTCATAATTATATTTCATTCTTGCTAAATTGGTGTAGACGCTAAATATTTAATACTATTAGTGCCAACTTAAAAGTGACAAAGTTATTATTGACACTAATAACATATTATTTGTGACGACACAATTGTGAAAGGCTCGGTGGTGTCATAATTACTATACGTTTAGTGGCTACGTAATAATTTATCATAAATAATGAAATTAATAGTGACTTACAAATTTTTGTTCATAATAACTATCATATTTGTGACGAAATATTTCAATGTCATAAAAAAATTGTCACTAAATGTCTTAATTTTTGTGGTGATATAAAATGGACATTAAAGATTTAACATGACCAAGATACATGTAAGCAACATGACTTTTTTAATAGAAAATTTGGAGTGGGAATTATACTTTTTAACTAGCAGTGTTGCAACTATATATTTTTAATACAATTCACACTTTTTGGAACCTAAATCAGAGGATATTAGACAAGAGAACACTTCCTTGCTAGTACTAGGAACCATTTTGCTATTTTTAAAACTTCTCTCGAGAAATCTAATAGATTTTCTAGAGCAATTGAGGTTAAGAATCTTACATAGACATTAAGAGAAGTGATTGCTAGATGCTTAATTAAAGCATCAAAACAAAGGCTTTTATTGAGCAATTTGTCCCTTCAAGAAACCACCTTATCATCATACCATATGTTTAAGTATGATTTGCAAGTTACTGGGTCTTCAAATTTATTACATTTTACAAAACATTGATATCTCCATATTAAAGATCCACTATAGGTCCACTTCAACATCGACATGGATTGTAGATAGAAGACCTGCTACTACTAAAAATAACTTTGAAAGGTGGAGCTTTGAATGAAGACTTAGAACTGGCATAATTATAATAATAATAGATAAAATGATTTAATATTATGTGCATGGACCACCACCTCCTCACAATAATATGAACACAATTTATGATATTGCCATTAGTTATAATATCTGATTTTCAACTTGCATGTAAAAGGAAGATACATGTTCTGGATGACTTCAACAAATGTTGTCATTAACCCTTTAATATTTTTCCAGTCTAATAATGTTTGTTACCCAAAAGTGTAGAATAATAATCTCGGGGCAATAAACAACAATGTTTTGAGAAAGTCAATCTAGCTGAGTAATGCAATTTCTAACTCGACCAGCGTGTCTAGTAGTAAAGAAGCTATTCGAGTCTCACTTTCTAGTTTCTTAAATGTGTGCAAATGGAAAAAGAAAGACAATGACAAAACCAATGGCGGGAGCAATTATACATAAAAAATAAACCTTATACTTATGGAGCTACTTTAGGCAAGTATTTTGGTGATGAAGATGGCCTTGAAAAGGGAAGCGTCATAATAAAGACAGAGAAAGAAGAGTGTGTCACTGAAGAAGACGAAAGAGGCGAAGAAGTTGTTAGAAGATTGCTACAATCGGAGGAGAAGATAGGATAGTGAAGGACAACGGTGAAAGAGAACGATAAAGAGTGAATTAGGATTGGGGGAGAATTTTGGGGATTGTGAAATTAGGGTTAGGAATTTTGTTCTGTAAAAAAGAAGTTAATTATAATATTTTATTAATTAAAAAAATAATATTTTATTTTTTTTAATAAAAAATTTACGACTAGCAAGCTAGGTCTATAGTATCACGAGATGCATGTCTAGTACTGTGAGCGCATTTTTAAAAGTAAAATATTATTATTTTTGTCACATCAATAATGACATGATAAATAATTAACAAAATCAAGTCTTTATTAAAATTTTAATCTACATGGGATTAAATTTGAATGTTTATAAAATGGTTAACGTTTAATTTTTAACACAATGAAATGTTAAGATCTAACTTGTATCTAGTTAAGACCATTATGATTATTTTTGCCCTTTTTTCCCATGTTTTTTTAGTCTTGTTTCTTGGGTAAATTCTTAACCACTTATCTTAATTACATCAAAACTGGAAATTCCTTATATAATATGAAGGTGCTAATTGAACTAAAATTTCTAAGTTATTGTCTCATATCTACTATGCCTTTTCTAAGAATTTCATCTTTACTAACTTAACTGTTGGCAGTATTATATAAAGCCTCCAATTGATTACAGTGCTAAATAAAACAAGTTTAAGAAACAGACAATTTTGCAGACACAAAATAACAAGTTCATGGAGAGACCGCAGTAAAGATTGATTGGTTCCTAAACGTGCATGTTCTTTGAGCTGACCACTCCATAAATCCCTAGAACTGTGTAACCTGTTGGAAGTCCCCGCCACTGGAATACAAGTAGAATGTTTTACCGGAAGAACTTTTCATGGAAACTGGAGCAAATCCATTATATTCTCCTCTTGACTTGGCTAAACATATTTGAGACACATACTTGAAAGATTGGTGTCTTTGGTTGTATGGTTGAGCTGCATAACTCTCAATAGGCATCCACTGGAAAACTCAAAAGTAACTGTACTGATTATCAAGGTTTAATATTAAGTTGAAAATTTCATTTTTATGTACTGATTGTCAAGGTTTAAATATTAAATGAGTACTACCTGGGCTTCCTCGACCTCTGACTCTTGCTTCTTGATGTCAAAGGACAGTGGTTGTAACACACAGACAAAAAATAAGTCTGATTTCCCAAAGAAAGTCTGGTGGGTTTGACTGTTTATAAACAACAAAAAGTAACAGATTATTTTCGAATATCACAATCCAACATTTATAAGGTATAGATTGCAAACTCAGAATTTTTTCAGACTTAATCATTCATATCATTGTAATGGAAAAGAAAACCATGTAAAAAAAATTAACAAGTTAATATTACCTAAATGCCAAGACTTGCAGAAATTTCGTGTCAATCTGGAACGAAATACAAGGAAGAAGTTAGTGATGATCGCATGAAAAAGAAATATCATATTATATTACGTGTAGGTTCCTTACTCCGGTCTCTTCTTTAACTTCTCGAATGGCAGCCATACAAAAATCCTCACCCTGTGAGAACAGAATTTTAGTCTCCGGAACCGGAGGCAACATAATATAATAGAAATAGACTGCTATCTTACTTGATTCACAGCTCCTGTAGGGATCTTCCACACACCCTTACCTCTGAATTCTCCACTCTTTTCCTGAACCACAAGTACCTGCAGTCAAATGAACGATTCACTTTACAACCATTAAGGTCTACAAAGTTCCTAAGCTTCAGCATTGTTGAACAACCAAACCTCTTTCTTAGCATTCATAACAAAAGCACCAATGCCTACTGTATGTGAAGCATTTCCTGGAAGCGTATCGGGAATAGTTTTGGGAAGCCAATGTACCAGCATCAAATAATCTGCCTCAGCATGGTGATATCTAAATCCTTCCTGCACAGTTAGTAGAAAGGGAAGCATGATTATTGACACCAACCGAGATTTACTCATCTTGACCCCGACACCCTCTCTCCAATAAGATATCTAAATATGTACCTTCATTGTAGGTTCAACAAGATTGACAAGTTCTGAAGGCAACTTGATCCAAACACCCTTCTTCCCCTGTATGTATGTATGCATCAAATATATATATATATATATATCATAAATTACTTCAGAAACGTCAAAATACGTGAAAGATATATGAGAAGACATGATCCAGGAAAGAAAATACTTGCTGCCTCATATATATATATATATATATATATCATAAATTCCTTCATTAACCTCAAAATACGTGAAAGATATATGAGAGGACATGATCCAGGAAAGAAAGTACTTGCTGCCTCATATATATATATATATATATATATATATATATCATAAATTGCTTCAGAAACCTCAAAATACTTGAAAGATATATGAGAAGACATGATCCATGAAAGAAAGTACTTGCTGCCTCCATTCCCACAATGAAGCTTTAAGCCTAAGGGCGTAGATTTTGGAGTCCATGGGTTCCTTCATTTCCACTTTAACTCCCCCATAGAGATCATTATCTGCACTGAGTGGTTCTATTCCTTGATCTGCCTTTTCAATATCCATCTGTTTCTCAAGAGAAGAAGAACTCGTCGGAGACGACATGGCTCCGCAATCTCAACAATCTGTTGCTTGGATCTGATCATGTTAGAAATGACAACCACAAATTAATTCCAATAGCCCACCTAACTCCAACTGAGATCTGCCACTAAGTGCCCTAAATATCCTAGCAGAATCATATATTGAAAATTTATCAGGAAGGTTAAGAAGCAGAAGGTAAAAACTCACTATCATGCACATATCTAACTTTAAAAGGTCATTAATTACTTCAGCAAGCATCATCCTGGAAATGAAACCAACCACAACTTAATTCCAATCTACCTGATGAAAGTCCATAACTACCTGTACTTAATTCTATCCAAAAAATGGCTTAAAACTAATGTTGCGAATATTGTATCGGATTAGGTTCTTATACGATACTATACTAATATCGATTAATATTGGATAGCATTTCAGCTAATTTTTTAAATTTATAAAATAATCGACGATCGGTATTTTTAAACATAATTTCGTATCATTTTCTAGTTGGTACGATACGAAATTCATATCTTTGCTTAAAACATCTTATCGATAGCATGAATTCAGGGGTACATGACTTTAATACAAAGCAAAAGGAAAACTAAACTTTCAAGCACATATGATTTAGCTGATCATTAAATTACTTAGCTTTACAGTCATCATCAACAACTACCATCTAAGAAATGAAAGAGAACAAAAAAAACACACATGATTATTAGGCAGCAGATATCAAAACTACCTTAAATAGGACTTAACCTATTAATATACGAGGCAGGCAGGGACCAGTGAAGGTCTTGGCAACACGCACAGAAACCGCCTGATAGCTGAGAAATATTAAAACCTCATCAACATTCACAAGAATCGAGCTGGTCGACCAAATAGTGTGGGAACACAAGTTATTCAGAGTTCATAACGAGTTATTTAATGTTATTCCAAGCTTCAAAGAAGTGGTAGTTCTGATTTCTATAATTATTTGGTTGAAAACGGCTTATAGTTTATGTAAAAACAATCAACTAGTGGGACTGGAAAAGCCTTTCAGGCGATAAACTAAAATAAATTACAGGATAAGATGGCCGGCTTGGGGGAAGGGCAAAGGGCAAAGGGCATTCCTGACATTTGCAGGAACGGGGGATAAGACCGGTTAGGAGTTGGACAAATCGGAAGAGTATGCCATTTCCATTGTTTTAATAAGAAATTGTTTGGTGTCAACTGAAAATGGCTGACGAAAAGGACTGAATTATTGTCAAAGTTGGAAAAATTCAGTGGTTGCAGGTCTAAACATAAATCATATGAAACCGTTTCAGTGAAAAAGCTGAAGATCAATGTGTGAAAACAAAATAGTTTGCTGCTTGCGTCAGTTGATCAGCGGCCAGACTCTTGTTTTGTCATTTCCTACGCAACCTTACTAGGAAGAGCCCTGACACTTGTGTTGATGTGCTCATTGCTTTGAAGCAATTTCACTAAGATTAGATTTTGCTTTTATTACTTATTGTTGGTTTTGTTGGTTAACGCCGGCATATATTTAGGCCTAACCCATTGGTCAGGCCCAAGTTTATGTTGTTAAGCCCAGCCAGTCCATCACTTTGTAAACTTTTCATGAGCTACGGCTTAATCAAGCTAATGGGAAGATAAAAATTTGGGCTTTGCCACAATAATATTTTCTTTAACCATGTCATGCGAATTTCCAAAATAATATTTCTTATTGAAATTATAAATTGGTCTTTTAAATAGATTAGTTTTATCCTGAATTGATAATTGATTTTATTTAATTAAAAGATTGTATTTTTCATTTTCTCTATAGTGACATTATCACATATATCATATTTTTCATTGTGATGTATTCATGGCTATGGGTTATAAGACAAATTATGACTATTCATGCTACTAAATGGCACATCCAAGGCACTTACATGTTCTAAAAACACACTAATCAGATCTACTTATTTCTTAGTACCGGAATTGAATATCTCTAATCAAAGTCTTTTTAACTATCCATAAATCTAGTTAGCAATCTGAACTAGGGCACTGATAAGAGAATAGGAAATTAGAATTAAGACATTTATTACATGTCATCATCAAACATATGCTGGAAGATGAGACAGTAACAAATAACATTAACGACCTTACCTACATGTTGATGAGTTTTAAGGATAGATGATGCATGTTACCATGGAAGTTTGGGTTACTTAGACGAACATGTTAATATGGTTTTACGGTGGGGTATGGAGTGATAGGAATTGCAAAATAGGGATCAACTAACGTTACTTCACATTTATTATCCAACGAGTCATAGCAGAACTCATTGTAGAAAGCTCTTGCCTTTATCAAAATATACCACAACCTCAGAAAGTGAGCAAGTTCTCGTGCCCAGTTATGGATTCCCTGTCTTTTCCAGTTCAGCTTACATTTCATGGCCGCTTGATCTCTACTTTCTTGGCACCTTTTACGCGGATAGCTTGGACCTTTGAGTCTAGACAGAAGAGAGCTATCAGTTGTTTTCGGAGAATTCATGTGTTCTCTAAGTAGGCAAGGCTCACAAGTTGGGTGGCAATTGAATATAGCCATTATTTCCTCATCAATGTTGGGATGGGTAATGGCTTCATGGGAGATTAAATAGATGATAAGAGCTGCGTGTGAGTGCTATCAACTGCACTGTGCCTACCACTCTTACACGTGTGAAAAGTAAGAACCACATTTATCCGGCAATAATCCATTGTCATTTTCACCCTTTAGTTATCAGAAGTTATGCTTCAAAATCATCCTAGTTACTGTTGTTAGTCCTAAGCTTTTTATATATTGATATTGCCATGGAAAGTGCTCGCAAAGGCTACATATCTCTTCAACCTCGCATTTTAGTTAAATTTTTACTAAATTGTTGTTGTTTATGCCTCTATTTAATAGTGTTAATATGATGAAATTGTGAACTAAATACTCTGATCGGTCTTGATATCTTGAAAGATGTTTCTACAACATTGAAGTCTTGCTTTTCTCCCTCTCTCTTTCTTTTTCATCTACAGTAAAATAAGAATATCATATAGACTCCAGTACCATTTGAACGAATATGTGAACATGGATGGTCCTTAATTTTCAAGGGCAATTAAGAACACTATATAAGTGAAAGGAAAAGGATAAACAGAATGGAAACATATGATGGAAACAGGAGAGCCCTGTGACATTCCACTAAAATGGGGCTGAGTACAGGCATCTTCTTGTAATTTGGGTCTTCCAGATGTTTCTGGTCTTATCTTTATCCTAGCTAGTACTCTCACATTAGGATGCTTCATCACGCTCAGGCTTCCAACATATGATGTTGAAAATTTTGGGGATAAACAAAATTTGAATTTTCATTGCTAGCTTTTGGATACAAATTTGTGATTTAACTACATATTAAATTGAAAATAAAGTTCCTATATATAGGCTTACATTATCATTATGATCATCACACCCAGTCTTAGTCTCACATTAAAACGGAGTTTGAAGAGGTCTGATAGTACGCAACCTTACCTCTACAGAGTAGAAAGGTTGTTTCCGATAGATCCACATGCGAATGTGACAATAAAAAATGATGCAAATTATAAAAATTTATATGAAAGCTGATATGTTAAAAGAGTATGTAAATAAAATTAAATAAGTAAATAAATAAAATAAAATAAAATAAAACCAAATAAGATATTTGATATGGTGCCCATATCTGCTAATAAATAATTAAAAAATACAAATCGTCGTGAGTTGATATAAGTATAAAAGAAAAGGTATTAAAAAATAATAAGACAAATATACTTAGAAAAGCTGCAAAGTTATATACATACCTGCTATGCGACAAACGTCTGCTAACAATTCCTCGAATTGTGCATGTCAACATTATGCAAGGGTCATGCTAATCTGCTATGTATTTTTCTTATTTTATCATATGTCTCCGAAGGGACAACTAGCAGTTTAACAATAATAATTGAGGGAATTATCTAAAAAGACTCTCAGTTACCTCGCTATAATTTTCTTAACTGTCTAACATTACCTCTTTCACTATCTAAATTATATTAAACCCAAAGTACTAAATAAAGCCACAAGGTAGAAGCACTCATTTAACTTATATAGGCTTACATGGAAACTAAAAATGTATAAAATCAGGGCACTATCAACCCACTAAATCACTACATAAATATTATATCCCAATTAATTTATACTATATCTGAAAAATAGGAGAGAAACAAGACACTACTTTAAATACAACTTAATTAACATAATTTTATTTTATTTTATTTTGAAACAATTTCCAACATGCTCCTTTGATTCAAAATCTCATACTTGTAATTTTCTTATTGGAGCACCTCTCTTCAATGTCCATTGAAGTACTTCTCTTCAATTAATGATGCACCTCTTATCAACTCTAACTATTGATGCACTTCTCATCAATTCAAATTATTGATGCACTTCTCATCAATTTCATGCCATAAACTTCCTTGGATCACATCTCTCTAATTTCAGAAAAGATATTCTTCTGCTTGTGCCAAATTTGTATTCTCATTTTTGGACTTGCAATTTTTTTTAAAATGCCCAAATTTTTTACAATTGAAACATTGTGATTTACTTTTATGCCAATAATCTTTTTCATCATGGCTATTTTTCTTGCATACACCACATGGTGGAAAATTTTCTTTTTGTGATGTCCATGAAGACTTGGTCTTCACAATAAAAGCTCTCTCGATTGTTTTGTCACCACGAATTGCTGTTCTTTGCTCCACAGCTTGCAAGGCATTGATTAACTCAGCAACAGTAATTCTTGAGAGATCCTTAGAATCCTCAAACGATGAAATTTTTTATCATATTTTTCGGGCACACTAACAAGAATTTTTTTAACAATTCTAGTATCCGAAAAACTTTCACCAAACAATTTAATTTTATTAGCAATTGCAATAAGTTTGTTACCGTACTCTTTGATCCCTTCAGATTCCTTTATCTTTTGCATCTCAAATTCTCTCTTAATATCCAAAACTTGCATCAACCTTGTTTGATTACTACCTAATTACTCATTTTTCAGCAAATCCCATATTTCTTTTAGAGTTTTGCATGTCATGATGCTGGTGAAAATTACCTCAGAAACTGAAGAGTGTAGACAAGTTTTTGCTTTAAACTTTCTAACTTTTTCTTCATTGTAACTCTTAATTTGAGATGAAGTTGGATGCGCTGGCAAAGGTGGCACTGCACTATCATTCTCAACTACATTCCATAAATCGAAGGACTGTAGATATGTTTGCATTTTTATAGCCCATAATTGGTAATTTTTTCCTATGAAAATGAGAGTTGGAGTCAAAGGACAACTGTTTGAGGTCATTTTTTTCTTTCTACTTTTCTCATAGACCCAAAATCGAGAGGGGCTCTGATACTATGTTGAAAATTTTGGAAATAAACTAAAATTGGCCTTTCATTGCTAGCTTTTGGATATAAATTTGCAACTTAACTACATATTAAACTGAAAATAAAGTGCCTATATATTAGCTTACATAGAAACTAAGAATGCAAAAAATCAGGGCACTATTAGCCTACTAAATCACTACATAAATATTATATTCTAACTAACTTATACTACAACTGAAAAATAGGAGAGAAACAAGACTGTACTTTGACAACAACTTAATTAATATAATATTACTTTTTTATTTTAAATCAATTTCCAATGTATGATTAGCCTAAGGTTTCTCTGTATTATATTCACGATAGGTTTTCAACAACGTAATTGTGAGTGAAACTTTAGTTGCTTAAGTGAATCTAATACTAAAACGGACTGTAGCAATCTTAAGGGGTTTGGAGTTAGCTTGAATCTGTACTCTTCTTCTGTTCCAATAAAGAAAACGCAATTCTTTTTGTTCTCCGCGAGTAATTAACCAGTCAGAGAATTTTTTGTTGATCGATGTGCAAATTGATAACAACGAAGGAACTTTTGGTTTTGGCTTTCAGGAATACCTCAGAGAGGTGTTCCCACCATATGGAGTCGGCCATATTCTTGAAAGGCTTTTCAATGCAAGCAATTCTCAACGATCGAATCGACCAGAAAAGTGCAGATGTTACTTGCAGAAACTCTTCAATGAAAACGAAATTACAAGAAACCAAGGAAAGTGATTTACCACCATGCAAATCCAACCCCAAACTAGGATCTTGGTTGACAGTCCATGTTAGGGTTCACAGACGTCCTTTTCTAACAACTTAATGTCGAACATTAAATTATACGATTTGAACTCAAACATTTTTAAAAAAAGAAATTTTAAAATAAGTTAACAAATCAAATTTAATCTTAAAAAATAAGAGCCATATTTGGAATTTTTTCTAAAACTAATTAAATTATTGATGTAACATTGATAAAAACATATAACATGACATTAAAGTATATAAAAAATTTTAGAAATTAGAAAAAGATTTAAGACATATATATAAATAAAATATCTAATCTAACTCAAAAATTTTAAAATATCTTGAATGCATATTTTATTTACAAATAATTTATAATTTTTGATAGAGTGGAAAGACATAATAATTATAGAATATCTATTTATGAACTTCTTTCAAACAAGCTCTAATATATGTTTTGACTAATTAAATATTAATAAAATTAGTGCTTTGATTCTTTTTTATTATATATTATTAATTATTTAATAAAATTATTTTTACTAACATTTAGTTTAATATATGAGCCTTTAGCTATTTTATTATGGTTAATCATTAATTTTTAAAATCATTTTATATGTAAATAATAAATATGATATTGTACAAACATAACTTTTACTTTATAATATTTTATAATAATATGAAAAGAAATGATTTTATATTATATAATTATACATTGTAGAGAAAGTTGAATGTAATTGAATGTAGTTCAGTTTAAAGTAAGTGTAAAAAATCATTATTTTTTTTAGTTTCATTAATTCTATCAAAATCTCACATGATTTAAAAATGTATTAAAAATCCCTTATATTTTATAAAAATTTTGAAATAAATCCTTCTATTAATTTTCTTCTTTTAATTTCCCTTGAAATGTTGTTATGGGACATGTGACAATATTATGTAAGTAAAAATGGATTTATGTTTATTAATAAATTTAAAAAATAATCTACAAAATTTAATAACATCACATGATTCATTTTTTTCCCATTTTATTTTGTTCTTACTAGTTCCCAACCTAGTTACTCAAATCTTGTTAATTCTCTATCATACTTCTGTTTTTCGTTTCTTTTAATAATAAAAAACTTAACAAACACCATTTGAAACAGTGAACCAACAATCTGCATCGTTCTTCCTTATTCCTTAATCCTTAATTCTCTTCTTCTTCTGATGATGATTTTAGTTTGGTCAGATTCAATCACATTTAATTATTCTTTAAACAATTTCAGACATCCCTAAATCGCTAATTATTTCTTCTTCTCCCACACATCGTTTCTAATGTTAGAAGCAACTCTCACGCTCTTCAAATTTCTAGTAAACAAAAAGTCAACAATTCATCATGATAGGTCCATTGTTGTCTGGCTTTTATGTTTTTATATGTGTGGTCTCCTAAATCAACTTGTTTGTACTTGTTTGTTTATGATTATATGTTGTGGTCCCCTATGCTTGTTGAGATGTTGCATGTATGTTGTAGTGCGTAGATTTATTTGCAAAGACTAGATGTTGGCATTGAATGTGTTGTTAACAAAATTCTTTGTATTTAAAAAGATGTTGGCATTGAATGTGTTGTTAACAAAGTTCTTTTCATGGGGACACATAATCATGTTTAAACTATTATTCATTTTCTTCGGCTTTGTTCATTAAATCCAAAACATTGTTTAAACTATTTTTGGCTCTCTTGAACATTTCTGCTTAATTTTTCTCTATTCTTACCTAATACATATAAATGTACACTTCAATGTTACGTACATATTCTTTTGATGCAAACGATTTCTCTTGAGAGAAGAAAATGTACTTCTTTATACTTAAAGTTTTGAGAGTTGAATGTAGACAATTAGTCCCTTTAGTGTTTCAATTTTTGCACTAAGAAATGGCTAGAATGCCTAATGGAATAGTATCATGTTAAGTGTATTTTCAAAATTTCCAACAGGTTAAAAGCTAAAAACACAAAATTCGCTCTACTAATATCATGCAATCATAGAGCTGATCATACTTTTATTGTAAGATTAAGATAGCTAAGTACTACTTACTCCCACTAATAAGTACTTAGCTTCCAACAAGCCATTATAAGAACTAAATGACCCAAAAGTGAAACAAGTCAAATTTGAATCAAAACAAAGACATTAAAAATGGATTGGATATATCAAAATGCTAAGTTGACCACTTAAAGCACTAAAACAACAATTGTCTCATATATAGAGTTTCAGTTTTGTCTCTTGAGTTGATTCCATTTATATATTTTTCTGTTTTCTATCCAAATTAATATTAAATAAGATAATTCAACTTGTTGAAAATTAGGACACTTTGAAATCCACAAAATTCTCCAAATCATTGTTGGTACAATATGTTCAATTACTATTTTATTGGTAAAATGCCTTCCGCTCAATGCCTTCACCAACTGTAACAATTTAACTTCTAAAATCTTAAAACATACTCTTAACTGGAAATGAACCATACTCATAAAATGGTATCGACATTTTCATTTATGATGCATGATTATTAGTTTAAGTTTATAGGGATAACTTTATCAATTTGAAAATCTTTAAGTGCTTACGTTATCCTTTAATTGTAAGTTGACACTCAATGCTTTCATAATTACGCATGTAGTATCTGTTATAAACTTGATAATATCATTTAAATGTAGGCTTTTTGGTGATACACTTGCCTTTATATATTTGTTTGCAACCTCTAATGCATGAAGTATTACAATTTTCATTTGTAATCTAATTTATGTTTTGGTCATTGTGGACACTTTTTGGAGGCAATTGAAAGTGATACTACATGCACAATCTGTTGACAAATTTTATTTCCCCTTTATTTTGAATATGTGTATGATGACCAATTTGGAAGTATAAGGTTGTTTTATAGTGGAAAGTTCATAATAGAGCTAAAGTTGAAATATGTTAACAGGGAATCATAGACCTTGATTATATTAGCTATAGGTAAATATGTGATATGAGAAAGGAGTTAGGATACCTTCAAGTGTATAAGGCCTATTATAAGGCACCCAGTTTTGAATTTAGTGAGATATTGCCTATATCTAAAAGAGAGGAAGGAGATAGTGAGGGTGAGGAGAGAAGTTATGGAGCTATTGAAGTAGATAGTAAAGGAGTTGGTTTAGGAGTTAACAAAAAAGTTAGTAAAGGAGTTGGTTTAGGAGTTAATGAAGGAGTTAGTGAATGAGTTAATGAAAAGTTAAAAGATCATGACCATGATGAGGGTTTTATACAAGTTGAAATTCCCGAAGACCACTAACCAATTGAAATAAAGTTGACTGATTTTGGTAGTTTTATTGATAGTGATAAATATCCAAGCGAAGAAGAGCCTAGTGAGCCATTGTGAAGACCTTGTATTAGTATTAGGCATAATCCATCTAATATGGGAGCATGTTAAAGATTAGGGATGGAATTTGGATTATAAAAAGAATTTAAAGATTCTAGTGTGGATTATACAGTGCAGACACATTACAATGTGAAGTTTAAAAAAAGTGAAAGTCACAGGAACAAAGTTAGATGTATCAAGGGATGCCCATGAGAGTTGTATGTCATTTGTGACAAGAATACAAGGTGCTTCAAAGTGGTGACATATGATCATGAGCATAGCTATTTTACAATAAAAAAAACCTAAATTGGTTTCAGCTAAGTTCCTGATGAGACATTTTAGGAAAAGAATACTTAAGAAGCCTAGTATCTCAACGACGAAGATGGTTGAAGAATGCAGATAAAAGCTCAAAGCTCAATATATTTGCAACTCAAGTATATGTAAAGCTGCAAAGAGAAGATTGAGAAAGAGAGGGAGAGTGATTATGCAAATGAATATGCCAAGATAGAAGGATACATACATGAGATGAGGATTAGTAATTCTGGATCAACAATTGAGTTAAAGCTGACTAGGAATGAAGAAAATTGTTTGTTATAGGTATGCAAAATCGATAACGATATTAATGACATTTATACATTTATTCATACATCTTTATCTCTTTTGTGTAGTTCAAAATATTGTGATTTGCTTTGATGCCATGAAAAGAGGATGGAGGCATTTGAGGCCAATCTTTGGTATTGATGGCTACTTTTTGAAGATAGAATTCTAAGGCTAGATATTATGTACAGTCGAGAGGGATGGTGATGGAGGGATATATCCATTGGCTTGGGCTATTATCGAGGTAGAGAACACTAATTCATGGATATGGTTTATAAGTTTGATGGCTTTGGTCTTGGAATTGGATAGTGGTGAAAGACTTACAATTATATCATATATGAAAAAGGTATTTTATTCTTCATTGATTAATAGTTTATTGTTGTATAAATTTTATATTAATTGAATCTTTTCTATAATTTTAGGGATTGATTCAGGTAGTGGACGAGACGCTACCATATGCCACTCATTAGATGTGCGTTAGGAACATATACCATAATTGTCATATGAATTGGAAAGAAAGGATTTGTGGAAGCAGTTTTAGAATTATGCATGGTCAATGTTGAAGATTTTAATGAGTAGTTGAAAAGACTAGGTAAAATCAAACCTATATGTGTATCATCATTGCTTGAATATCCTGAGGAGAGATGGGCAAGATGTTACCAATCTTTTGAATTGAAAAGCTCAGTTTTCGATAATAATATTAGTGAAACTTTTAATAGATGGATCTTACTAAAAAGATAGGCCAGTTATTAGCATGTTTGAAACTATTAGAATCATGGCAAAGAAGAGGCATGCAGATAGGAGAGAATTTATACATGGTTAGAAGTCAGATGTCGCACCTAGGTTATGAAGAAATTGGAGATTATTAGCATGTTTGAAACTATTAGAATCATGGCAAAGAAGAGGCATGCAGATAGGAGAGAATTTATGCATGGTTAGAAGTCAGATGTCGCACCTAGGTTATGAAGAAATTGGAGAAGAATAAAAAAGACGCAATGTAGTGGAGAATAGTTTGGAATGGTGGAGTACATAAAGTTTCCAAGGGTGATGACAAGCATATTGTAAGGATTGGTAGACACTAATCAGGTAATTATCGGGCATGAGAGCTTTATGGATATCCTTGCAAGCTTGCTGTAAGTGCTATTCACCATTCCAAGCAACGGCTGGAGGCATTTGTGGATGATTGCTATAAGAAGCCCAAATTCTTGGCATTATATGAGAACATGTTGCAACCTATTAGAGGTCCAATTTTCTGGCCTACTATTGATTTAGAAGTAATAAAACCCAACCCAAAAAACCTATGCTAGGAAGACCTAAAATAACTAGAAGGATAGGAGTAAATAAGCCTATTAAATTGAAAAATGCAAACAAATTTACTCAAAATGTTGAAGTAGAAAAATGTAGACAATGTGGAAATTCTGGCCACAATGCTAGAAAATGTAAGAATGAAGGCTCAATTTAAGCTACTTAGCAATCTCCATAGGTATAAAACATTCTTTGATTACTAAATATTGCTTAATATATGTAATAATCATTTATGACATTCTTTGATTCATCTTTGTTAAGTCATCTCCGAGGTCTCTTCACAAGTTGACCATATTGTTGTAGCATGTCAATAAAGCAATATTATGCGTATATGACCATTTATGACATTATTGATTTTAGGTTGGTAGCTCTTCACATAGTATTAAACGAAATTTTGTAGAAGTTGATCCATATTTATTCAAGTTGTCTTTTGAACCAATATGTCTAAGGTTTAAAGGACAACCTAGAAAAACTTATCAACAGTTACAAACTGAAGCAATGAGGAGGAGATCATCAATGAATCAACTAGTAAATGATCAACCTACTCAGTCAAGTGCAAATGAGGGAAGTAATGTGGTTAATTTGTAGAATTTAAATTAATGTTGTCTATGTATTGTTATAACTTTAGTCAATACATCTAATCACTTTTGTATATGGATGGATAGATCCAATCACTTTTATATATAGATAGATTTTGATATAATCACTTTAGTTATATAATCAATTTTGTATATACTGCTCTAATTATTTATTGTTATATAATCGCTTTTGTATATATTGCTTTAATTGTTTATTATGATATAATTACTTTTGTATATAGTTGATGAATTTTACAACTATTAATTAAGCATCATTAAAACAACTTCATGAATAATAAAACAATAAAGACAAAATATAATGCATTATATATTACAACTTAATTGAAATGAGGATTTTTCATTTTTCATTATTCATAATTCAAGTTTTAAAAAAAACACTACAATTTAATTCCAGTTGCCCACCATAAACCTTATCATAATACTCACCATAAACCTTATTATAATACTCACCATAAATATAAGAACCCTCATTATGATAATCAACAAAACAAATTTAAACTCAATTTCTCTTTTGTCAACAGAACAATGTCTTCTTTCATTAACTTTATTTACTCCTCAATTTCCAGTGTTGTACATGATTCAATTGTGGTTTTTTGAGCTTCCTTATTTAACATACCTACTTCTTTCTTCAATTTATGAATTACTTCAATAGCTCTCTTGCTAACTTTGTCATTTACCACTTTAAAAAAAATCACATCTTTCAACCTAAAAGAAAATTAATAATTGACAAGAAAAAATAATAAATATATATGCAAACAATTTTACCTTATCAAAACATAAACTTATAGGATATTTGGGGCATCCATACTATCTTCTTCCTGAGTTATTATCACTCTATGAAGTTCTTAACGGGGCTTTTAAACCACAATAATGCACTAAATAATCATTATTTGAATTTAATATAGTGTTAGTTGAAGACATCATATTCATATGTTTAGGTAGTTGCAAAATTATATTAATACTTTTAGTTCTTTTAATCAACTAATCTTGAAATATGAACTCACAAGTTAAAAAGGAGCAATTCACCTATTCACCCATTCACTTTATTTCTTTATATCATATGCCATACATCAAGTGTATCATTATAAATAAGAATACTTCTTTATTTTAGTTTGAAATTTGACATCCACAAGACCCCTAATTTAAGCTTCCCAATTGAACAACACTCATAACTACTCTTTCCAAGCAACCAAAAGTAGAAAGAGTTACAAGAAACAATTGGAATCCTATCATAATTATAATAAGCAACTTTCTAGGATATTTCCCTGACTTATTAGTTGAGGATGAGATCATATAGCTAAAACAAGTGCATTCAATAACAAAACTAACTTAGAAATTCTCAAATATAATACCTCAAAAATTCCATGGCACAAACCGATATGCTTTACTTCAAATCACCTCAGGCTACATTTCTTCTATTGCTAGTAATAAAGTAGAGACTAAGAAGCAAGGATAGAATTGCATTTACCCTATAATCAACTCCATATATGTGCTATGCAGTTCAAAACTAGCGACCTACAATCATTTATTTTTTAGCTACACCTTCAATTCACAGTTTTGATAACTAATGTTGGTCTTTTATAACTCACGTACAATGAAACCAATGGATAAATATAATGGAATGGATACAAAAGGTACATTATCAATCAAAAGGAGAAAAAATCATGTTTAGGATAGAACTTAGTTGCTTTACTTATAGCATAAAGGTGTTGGAAACCTATTTAACATAAGGCCTAATATTGGGGGTTTATTTCCCACTAAGGATGTTCTGAAGAGGCAAAATTTCCACATTAGGAATATACATTGCATGCATTCATTTGTGCATCATATGATGATAAGGTCCTTCAGTAAAATTTCCATATTATATAATCTCTTTCTCTCTAATAAACTCACTCTCTATTTGTTGGCATTGCTTTCTTGACTATTACTACTTATTAGAAAAATGGGAAAATTTCATTTACTACAAATTGATTCTCTTGATTCACATGAATCTCATCTTACTTAATGACTATTCCTCAATTCAACTTTTTTAATTTTCAAAAACCAAGAACCCAACAACCCCAATATGCAATCTTGACATAATACTTATAAACAAAATTCCCACCTTTTTCACCGCGAAAGTGGCATTGATCCTTAGTTCTTAGTAGTTGGTAGAGGATGTGATTTTAATGGCAGACATGAAGGTGATGATGGCGATACATGAACAACAATCGTTCGAGATGGATTGCCAATACATGAATAGCAATTGTTCCAGATGATGGTGGCGATACAGATTAAGGATGTTGAATTAGAGATTGTTGTTCACTAAAGAAGAAGAGGAAGAATGGTGCAGATTGTCTCTTTCACTACTTCAAAACGATGCATGTTGAGCTAATTCCAGATGATGCGCATTGGGGAGTAAAGTCAAAATGGTGCACATTAGGGAAGGGCCAGAACAGTGCAGTGTAAGTTATTCCAAGCTTCCATATGTTGCATTTGAATAGAAGTAGGTCCCACTTCCATTTAAACGCAAACTTCCAAACTCTTTGTTTAAATGGGGACCCACTTCCATTTAAAGGCCGAGTCCTAAAAGTTGCGTTTAAATTTCAGCATGTCCCACTTTCATTTTAAATAAAAAATTCACGTTATCATTGGGTCCGACATCTATTTTAAATAAAAAAATTCACGTCATCACAATGGATCCACTTTAATAAAATTTTAAAAAATTACACACCAAAAATTGCCATATGGCATTTAACTAACAGAGGACAAACTTTGTTGGTTTTTCAGTCTAATTAGAGTCTGATTTGAATGTTTTATAAACGTTAGAGCCCAAATTGAATACTTCAAAATGTTAGGATCCAACTTAGATTTTGGTGTAAACGTTGGGATCTAAATTGCCCTTTTGGCCTTATATCCGATGTTATAGATTGATGCTTTTATATACACACTTGACACTTTGGACTCAGACACTTGCTAATGATTATTGGACAAAATTTTGTTCAGCCGTCTAATAGTGAGATAATATATTTAAAAATGTTAAATTTAATATTAAAATTTTTGGAATTTGTATAAATTAAATCAAAATATTATCTTTGCTGAAGTAACTTATCTAATAGATATTACATAAATGTCTATTTATTAATTATATCAACAAAAATAATATTTTGACTTAAAAATTTAAAAGGTTACTCATTAAATTAAAAAATTAGATATTAAATTTAAAATAAATTATTAAACACTTTAAAATCTATTATCTCTTTAATTTTTGTCAACCATACTACCAAATTGCCATTAAAAGTTAAAACGGTTGCATTATTTCAACTCTTTGTACTGTCGATTGAAGATAATAAAAGACACTCCTCATGGTTTTCTGAACAAATTCGGCACAATTTATCATTCAGCAGATCAGGGTATTCTCAGTATTCTATTCACATTTCATAACTTAATAATCTCTCCTTTCATTTTTATTTTTTGTCATTTCATAAGTTTGAATCTTTAATACGCATGAATGTTTAATTATATTCCATGCCTCAGTAATATCGTTAGTAAACAAAGATTTAACTAATTTCAGGTTTATAGCATCTACGATAGACAAAGATGTCAAATAAAAAGTAAAAAATATAGTATAGATATTTCATTTTACATACTTATCAAGATTGTAATCTTGGTAAATGGGAAAGTATCGCTATTTCTTTATATTTTCTCAAACCCCTGCGGGATACAACTAGTTATGCTGTTTGTTTTAATCATAAATGATAAACCAAACCCCAATAAGAATTTGCACCAAACAATTTTGACGACGAGTATTATTGAAGTGAAGTGATAGAATAACTGACCACTAATTAAAATTTGGTCAGATTCCTCCCGTAAAAGCTAGGGGTGAAAGAGACGTGAAAAACAACTATTGAAGATATTTAATGTTCTCTCTTATAACTCATAAGTTAGGCGTTCCTAATTTCACTCGATCTTGTCTTCTTCATCATGTTGAATTTTTATTCTACGAAGCCATGTCGAAAGCATGTGTCATTTGACCATTTTTATTTTATCTGTAGTTAATACTATTCAGTCCTGTGGCAAAATAGAATATGATTTAATATTCTCCTCTAATATAGATTCAAGTGGAGTTTATAAATTTGTGTTGGTTGAAATGAGGACGTGTGAGAATTATTTTTTTTTCTAAAATTTGTATTTGATTTTCTATCAACAAAATAAATAACCTTTGGAAAACTTAGACTATGGCTTCTACTCATCTTACATTTTCCTCTACGAACTCCGCTGAATTGCACGCTACAGACATACATCTTAGTTTTTCTTTTTCTTCACTCTTGTATGAAAATTCCATCAGTTTTCTTAACTTTATTCTTTATGCAGGTTATAAAACTTGAGGTAGATTTTATTCTAACTGAACCTCTACCATCCTTTGTCAAATTAAAGTAATTAACTTCTTAACTCTAACTCTTTTTTTGTGTTCTTCCTTCTAATTGCAATTCTCTTTTTTTTTTTCAATATGGTAAGAGGTTTTACCCATGTTCACCGTGAACAAGGTATACAATTAACTATTTTAATCCTTCCATCCACTATGTTCTCTCATTTGTCTTTTTCTTATTTATGAGAGGTGAGTAAATCAAACTTTCCTATAGAATTTTCCTTGTTCCATGCTCTATAATCTCTAAAATTGTGGCCAAAGAGTACATATTAGTGGGTCAAGTGGACAGATAGGTTGTACCCTTCTTATCATTCTTCCTAGAAAAGATAAGAACATTTTCAACCCATTAGAATATTAACTGAGCCTTATATATGTTGTCCTAAAACTCAGGAGTCTCTCTAGCAATTCCTTCATTTTCCTTTTTGGATATGCCTCAATTTCACTTAAAGATATTTTCTTTCTAATTAGGCTGCCTATGATTGGGGAAGATTTTGTTTGTTTATTGGAAGAAACTTCTAGCCCAGATTCCAGCACTTTTTTAGTGTTCTTCTTATTCCAAAATGATTAACAATTGTTCTTCATCTAAAAATCCCATCTCTAGACAAAAAATGTATTAAGTTCATTTGGGTCTTATTTAACCATTTTATTTTTTGCCTTATCAATAACAAACCCAATCTGTAATTCCTTCACTTCTTTAAAGAGGTAGCCTTTAGTAAATTCTTAGCTCTTGGTTATATTTTCTTGGATTCCTTTATAAGAATTTATAGAGATGTATGTCCTACCTTCCTTTACAGAGTCTTAACCTATGTGTATGGTTTATTCAACTCAAGACTCTTACTTATTTCCTACAGCTTAAGGATAATCAAGGCCATCCTTCTGTTGATCCTAGATTTCCATGCTTCCTTGGCTTTTGTCTATCTCCTAGTTTATGTAACAAACCTTCTAAGGTTGTCTTTAGATTTTTACTATCTTTGAAGTTAAGGTTAATGGACCAAATCAATCCTTTTGAGGATTTTTCTCAAAGGCCTTATAGGCTTTGCTTATACCAACTTGGCAATCTTTATAGTGAGTGGAAGTAAAACCTTAAAGCCTGGCCCTTCCATTATAGCTTTGGGTTTTAAGGTATACCTTCCTTATCTCTAAAGTTAACAACTTGGCTTTTCTTTTGGAATTCCTCTTATTGTACAATTCTTGGACTACCAAGTGAGAGTCTTTTTTGAAACTAATTTTATAAATGAAAATTTTCTTTGCAAAATCATTTGAGCATTATTGTGTTCTGAAGTGCAAGGTCTTTGCAAATATTATCGTTAATATTGAAGCTTATCAATCTTGGTGGTAGAACAGTCTTTAAAGTTTAATCCCTCATTTAGATTCTACAATCCTTAAAGGTACTCCTGATTAAAGGCTAATTAATTTTTTAGCTTCTCTTGCTAACTTCTGCCATTATAGATTTTAAGATTCTAGATGATGAAGGCAGAGAAAAGGGCAAAATAACTTCTTAAAGGGAAGCAATTTCAAATCCTATCATCATGAGAAAACTTAAAGAGAAGTCTTTATCTCCATCAGTGTCTAATAAGGTCAAGACACCTATTCCAAGAAAAATCTGCTTGAAAGTCAACTCGTTCATCCATCAAGGTTCCTAAAGAAGTTGAAATTATAGAGCCTCTGACTAAAGACTCTGCTCCTTTTGCTACTTCTGAAAAGATCATAGAGGGCATTAGTGATGGTACCGTATTTTACTAACTTCTCTAACTTTCATTTTTCCTATAAATTCTTGCCTTTAATTTTCTTTTACAAATGATACCATGTTAGACCTTCCTCCTCTTTCCCTTTCCTTTGAGCCAAAATCAGGAAAAGCCAGAAATTGCTCTGAGCCACAAATTAGTAAAGTCATGTTGGTAGAGGTAAAGTAGAAATTCCTTTTATTCGTTATAAAGGTCTGTCAAACTATTGAAAAATTCTTCCATATCTTACAAATAGGAGATGTTTGGATGGCAATGACATCCTCAGAGAAAGTCTTTGACTTGATCTTTTTAGGTGTTTCTCCTAACGCTCCTTCCAATTTTATGCCAAATATTAGCTCTAAGTAGTTGTCGAAGGTTAAAGAGTCTTTAAAGCTTACTATGCAACATGAGCTTTAGTTCTTAACTGAAACATAGTGCAGTTTTTTGATAAGCATGCTATCCCACATCAGCTCTATAACTCAGTCATTGATTGTTGGAGGACTTTTTGAGTAAGGTTGAACAAGTTTTCCCCTTTTTTGACTACAAACAAGTTATTTATTCTAAAAATATTAGCCTTTCACAAAAGTGTTGAATGTATTAAGATGCAGAAGAGGCTAAGGATAGAAACCTCTTGGTGCAAATTCATGAGCTGAAGAATGAATTTATCTTTAAAGAATTAAACTGCTAAGCACATGAGAGCTATTAAATTGATTAGAAATAAACAAAAAGCTCTAAAACAAGATGGCAAGTAGTTTAACTAGGAATATAATAAGGTTAGGCACATAATTAAGGAGCTAGAAAAGTTGTAGATGTTATAGAAGGATGAAGTTATCCTTTAGAAGCAAAAAGTTCAACAGGCCAAAGAAGACCATGTCTTTTGTATCAAATAGTGGGGCGAGATTCAGTCTTTTGACCTAGATAAACTTTAAACTTTTTTTCTTTAATTTGTTGACCATTGGTTGGTCTTTTGTGGACTTTGAACTTTATCTCTAAATGTTTATTTTAATTTATTATTATTTGATTTTGAGAATTCACTCTTGTTCTTTTATCCTTAACCTTTCAAAAATAGTATGTAAATAAGGTTTTAAATACTTCCCATTAATAAAACAGTTGTGAAGTTCACCTTTTAAATTAGGTAACCAATATACATTACCATTTAAAACTTTATGAATTTGAAATGGCCCTTCTCAAGTTAGATACCACTTCCTCCATTATCTATCTTTTGCTCCAAGCGATAGGATCAACTTCTACACTAGATCCCTTTCTTAGAATTCCCGCTTATGAATTCTTTTGTTGTAGAATTTTACCACCTCCGTTTACAAAATCAATTTACTTAATGTCTGAAGTTACATTTTATCTAAGTCCTCTAATTCTATTAACATTACTTTTGAATGCTTGGACAATTATAAAGTTTTTTACTTAGCCACTTTCAAGGATGAGATTACCATTTCCATAGGAAGAAACAGATCATAAACATAGATCAAAGTGAATGGGCTGAATTTTATAGTAGTGAATTTAAATGTACGATATGCCCATAAGGTCTTAAATAGAATTATATGCAATTTCTTAGGAATCTCCTCTAACATATTTTTCAAGGTATCAATGATTACTTTGTTTGATGCTTTGATTTAACCATTATTTTACGCACAATATACTTCAAATTCAATAATTGTATATCATAATCTTCATCAAAGTCTGTAACTTCCTAATTAGCAAGTATGGTTCCTTTGTCACTTGTTATTGATTAAGGAATTCTATATTAATGAATAATTGGTTCCTTCATCACTTGTTATTGATTAAGGAATTTAATTAATGAATAAATTTTCCGTAGAATTTTACTAAATCCATCTAATAAACCTTCTTCAAAGATTGAGCCAACAACTATTTAGTAAAATAATCAATAGCCAACAGAATGAAATTCTGGCCTTTAAAAGAGGCTCTATATATCTTCTTAATAAGATCAATGGATCAACCTCTAAACGACCATGGTTTAATTATATAATGTAACTCTAAAGTAGTAATTCATTGAACTTTGTCATATATTTGGCATTGTTGACAACTTTTGCATAAGATATACAATCTTTTAAGATCGATGGCCAATAGTAACCATAGGGTTGCATGAGCCATCTCATATTTATTATAGACTTATGTGCTCCACATACCCCATCATGAACTTATCTTATAATTTTTAATGCCTTACGCATCCAAAGAAACCTCAAAAGAAGTTTGTCATTGCCTTATTGAAATAAGATTCCTTTAATCAACACATAATTGAGTGCATGTAGTTTAATTATGATATGAATTTTCTTTTCGTGGTTCTCCAAGAAGCTCATAATTTTTACCCGTTAATCTTGAGTGACTTCTTTATCAATATTAAAAAACTTAGGGAAATCCCTCTTTAATAGATGGATGGATTGGATTATCATTATATAACGACGTATTTACTAACTTGTTCTTCAAACATTTTCAACCAAGATGTAATTTGCAAGATTTCATTTTCCTCCTAATATTTTGCTTGATATATTAAAGTTTTACTTCATTGAAGAATTCTAATAATTGGGCAATGATAGTATAATAAGTGACAAAATTAAACTTATGCACTTATATTCTTCCATCACCCAGTATAACACCAACTAAGAATCTCCCATAATGAGAACTTCTTCAGCTCTAAGATAATCTAAAAGTTTAAATCCAATTATCAATCTTTCATACTCAACCTGATTATTAGTGCATGAGAAGTCCATCTTAAGAGAAAGAAGGGTTTTTGTTCCATTTGGTGTGGTTATGACTATATTAATTCCAGCTAACTTCTTTATGTTATAATCCTCAAATTTTAATTCGCACAACTTCTTTTCACAATAAAGAACTAAATCCCCTATATCCTCTTGTACTTTTATCTTGGGATGGCTTGTTAAAAAGTTAGATAACACTAGACCTTTTAATAACTTTTGGGAATAATATACCAAGTTAAATTCTATAAGAGTCATAAGTCATTTCTAATATTTTGTTAGATGACTAGCTTATTCAATATATATTTCATTAAATCATTCTACAAAACTATATAAACTTTATTTTGAAACAAATAATGCCTTAATTTTGAACAAGTAAATTATAAAGCCAAACATAACTTAACAATAAGAGCATTCTTCTTTTATGTTGGCATGAGAATTTTGCTCAAGTAGTAGATAGCTTTTTCATAGCCTACCTTATTACTTTGGGCCAATAAATACCTAATATATTCTTTTGCAGCAAAAATATAAAACTTTATCGAAATTATTTTTCAAGATGACATCAATACTGGTAGTTTAGTGAGGTATTCCTTGATAATATCAAATGATGTTTAATGTGTTTCTTCCGAATAGAAGTCCTCATAATTCTTCAACTTTAAGAGTTTCAAGAATTCTTTTATTTTTCCTGTCAAATTGGCAATGAAACTTTTTATGTAGTTCACCTAGCCCAAAAATCTTTTGATTCCATCTTAATTTGAGGTGGTTTTTCTTTTAAATTTCCTTTCTCTTTGTTTCTATCTAGTTCAATTCCTCTATTGTGAACCAAAAAACCCAATAAATTTCTTACTTTTGCTCTAAAAATGCACTTGAGAGGGTTTAACTTCAATTTGTGCTTTCTCATTATAGGAAAGGCTTCTTTTAAATCTTAGAAATGATATGCACTCTTTTTTGATTTCATCACAATATCATCTAGGTAAACTTCCAATATATGACCTATTAAATCGTGAAAGATAGTATTTATTACCCTTTGATAAGTGGATTTTACAATCTTTAAACAAAAAGGCATTACAACCCCATTTGAATGTTCCTATTAACTTTATACATCTAAAACCTATTTTTGAAATATCACATTCAATTATCAAAATTTGATTATGACGAAAAAAACAATCCATAAAAGAAACCCAATGAATGTCAGTCATTATAACTATCAAAGAATTCGTAATCAGTATCATACATAAATCCTTAGGAGTGGCTACATTTAGATCCCTAAATTCAATACTAATTCTTATCTTTTGGTTCTTTTTAACTGCATGTACTACAATAGCTAGCCATTTAGTATACTTGGTTGGTTTAATGAAATCAGTCTTACATTTTTTTACTTTTCTTTATTCTTTAACTTGACTTCTTTAGATTATCACTGAGGGGGTCAACGTTAGGGATGAAACTCTGATTTTATTGGAGTCTATGTTCTACCAGACCCAGCAGCTCAGTATAGTCCCATGCAAAACAGTTTTTGAATTCCTTCAGGTGCTCGACTACCTCCAGATTTATTCTTAGATCTAGATTCTTGCTAACAAAGACTCAACGAACTTCTCCTAGATTACCTAAATTCACTTCTTCTAGTGGCTCCTAATTTTGGCTCCCAAAATCATCAATATTTTGAGGATTGATTTTTATCTCCTATATATAATTGTTCTTTATTTATAATTCTTCTTCTTCAAAAACCAACTTGCCATTCTAATTTTTTCCACTTCCTCAGAAATTCAGGATTTGTTACATTCTAAATTTGGTTTTTGCAGTTGGAGAAACCACAAATTCCTTTTATGAAAATTTTACTATCAGGTTCCTCTATTATTTGAACTAGAGATGAGCCCAAACTTGGGCCATAGTGGTCTGTAGCCCTGTCGTTGGCCCAACAAGCTGGGATAGGTCGGCTCATAGCCTGAGCTATGGCCCGACAGGCCACGGGTGGACTGGACCAACCTGACTTGCCATTTGTTTTTTAAAGAAAAACTTCCAAAACAATGTTGTTTTGTTGGGCCTAGCCTGCCTGACCTTAGCCCTTGGCCCAGTAGGGCCGACATGGTCGGCCAATGGCCTGGTCAATCCAGACTAAAATCGGGCCAGGCTAGGCCTTTTTTAACATCTCTAATTGGAACCTTCTTCAGTCTATTAGCAGGCATAGTGGCAATTATTCTTCCAAATATTTCTGACTTTGTCTCCACTTTTCCTTTGTCTTTATTTTTGGGACATTCACCATGAGATAGTTTTTGAACTTGCACTAAGTTTGTATAATCTTCATTTTCAAATGGTTTCTACTTCATTGCCTTTCCATAAAATCAAAAGCTGCTAAAGAGAAGAAGGGATACAAAAGTTAAGAGTAGATCCAATCTCATCCCAATAAGTTTTGATAACGGGCATGTGTGTTAATAACAAAGAAAGTGATAAGTGAAGACTTCCCTCCCATCATGATATTCACAGAAAGAATTTCCCATGTTCTGATAGTTTTCCCAGTAAATGCAGCAACATATACTTTAGCTGGGGTTAAGTCTTCGTTGTCTTTGCCTAATGCTTGCATTATTTTAATCGACATAATGTTTATTGTCGACCAATTATCAACCAAAACTGTTGAAGTTGTTCTATTATTGATGTGGGCCTTAATATACAAAGGTCTTATATGTTAAGTTATAGTATCAACTAGTTTTTCTAGAACAACCCTTTTTAGAATTTTTGGTCCTATAACTAATACTGATACTATGCATTCTCATTTCCCAGGATGGTACTCCACCTTCTTTGTATAAGATTACCAAATGAAGCATGAATTTTTATGGAAGAAGCAACACATGGTACCTAAACGAAAATTTCTCCAATCATAATAAATTCATTGAAATCCTCATCTTATCTCTCACGGTGAGTTAACTTTTTATGAAATCTAAGATTTTCTTTTATCTTACTTCACTTCTCACTGATAACTTCTGCATGGGCTTTCTTATTATTAGGTTCTATGGCACTCTCTTCAAAGAGGATAAGTATTGTAAGGGAAGGCTTCCTTGATGTTGGCTTTTCCAATGGTAAAGGCTTGCTTCTTTCAAACTTGACAACAGATCTCTATCGTTGAAGTTTTATTTTTTGAGTTTGAATCAAGGTACTGGACTCTTAGGATGTCTTACTCCTTTCCATTACTAAGATGACAACATTTGTGGTGGTATTATAAATCAAAGTTGTCTACAGTAAAAAGTTAGGATTTTAGGACCATATCTTTGTTTAAAGACTTAGGTGAAATCCGTTCAGTGATTCCATCCAATAATTTATACTTTCCACTGGATTTAGGAATCCACTAATCTTTAGTCTTAACATTGGTATTTAAATTACTGTTAGGAACAAAATTGTACTTGAATTCAATGCTGATGCTAAATGACCTTCTAGTAAGTCAACTTTAGTGGCATTAATGGTTGCAACTAGTGGGATTAGATCTTCATCTATCAACATAGATTGGTCAGCTTTCGTAAACAACATAATTTCTTTGTTGATTCAATCTTGAACATCATTCTTAAACCTCTAGTATGAATTCATTGGGTGAATCCATATATTATGGTATTTGTAGTAATTTTTTGCCTCTAATTTCTTCTTTTATAGTAATTCTATGCTTTGACAGTAAGGTGATGAACTTTTCTTGCAATAAAAAATCAAGTATTTCTTCTATTTTAGAGGTTTTAAAGGTGAACTGAATTTAAGTAGATAGAGCCTACATTTTCCTTTTGATTTCAAAAGATTTATGCTCTAAAGAGAGATAAACACAGGTTTCAAAGATGTTGCTTTGGACACTGCTAAATCGTAAGAATTTGTTTTTGTAATATAATTACGTACTAAATTCTTCTTCCAGTTTCCGTCCTTAAAAAGTTCTTTGTATTCACACGTCTTTCCTGTTAAGTCAAAGAAATCACAAAATTCTATGCCTTGAATTTTTTTTTTCCTGTATTTCAATATTGAGACCCCTTCGAGCGAACTTCATATTTTCTATCTTAGGGAGAGTAATCCAATATTGAATTCATATCTTCTTAATTTGGGCGATAAATATGTCACCATTCTCACCATTTTTTGAGTAACAATTGACAACTTAGTTATACCAACTTCAATTTCCGTATCAAAAATTAAGCATGAAACAATCCTTTTATGTTACTTAGGAAAGGAAAAGTGTTCTAGGAGAAGGCTATGCCTATTAGTGAATTTAGGAAAAACCTAAGCTTAAAATTATTAAAGTTTTCATAATTGACCAATTCTCTATACTAAATGGTGAATCTAGCAATATGCTCAATGGTTGATTAACCATCTTTTCCAGAAAACAAATTGAATTTAGGAATTTTATAACCATGGGATAAGGATTCTCACAGTGAATATGCTTCAGATAAGACTTATAGAATTCTATGCAACCAAGCTATCTCAAACCAACCTCGAACAATTCCTAAATAACTTCTTTGATAACTTTCATATCAACTTATAGTCACATTTACAAAGGGGTAATAATAGGTTTGTGGTTTATAGCTATAATGTTAACCCCTAAACTGTATTGCGTTCCACCAACTTCAGCTTTTACACCAAACCCTTGCATACCATGAGCTTGGGGCTTGACCACTTGTTGACCATTTCTAGGATTAATACACAAAGATGTCTGATTGAAAATTTCTTACTTATAAAGATTTATAAGTTTTAATCGCAAGTGCACCATGTAGTTATAACTAGCATTGACAAGTACATGTTGATCCCACAAGGATTGTAAGTATTAGTATTTAACCATTTTTCTATTATCTAATCCTTAAATCAGGTTGTGGATTTAATTGAAAATTAAACTAAACTAAGATTGACACATTAATGAACCCAAACAAAGAAAATACTATGAAAAGTTAATATAATAAGTAGTACCTAGGTGATGAATCCTTCTAACAATTCTTAAATACTAGCCCTTTTGTCAAGCAATTAAACTATTGATTATTGAACCATGAAAATTCCTAGCTTATGTTAATATCTTTCTCAAGACTATTAACAACTAACCCTCTATTAATTAACTGAAATCTGTGTCTAGTTAAAACCCATAAGATGGCATTATTGATTTGTAAATTCACTATTAGGTTTGACCCTTATCTAGAGGATTTATGTCAACTTATCTCTAAGTTTTTATACAACTCCTTCCATTTATGGTAGATATATTCACGTAAAAGGATTCCTCAATCTCAATCTCAATCTCAATCTCAATCATATGAAATCAAAAATGGACTAATATTTTGGATATATTGGTTCAAGAATATATCGCATAATTGAATCACAATAAATCAATCAATAAAACTGCATTGAATAAAATATTAAATCAAAATTTCATTACAAATTAGGGTTCATCATACCTATTGACGTGCTCGTCATAACGCTATTTAAAATAAAATAACTAAACTACTACTATAGCAGTGGTGAGTCTAAGTCGATCCCATAGAGAGTGTTCGGTTAGCTTATGAAATGAAATTAATTGATGTTTAGGTAATGGGGGTTTGGATTTTGGAATAAGAAAATAAAATGAAACTAACTAATAAAAACAAATTAAATAAAACATGTGAAAATTGATAAAAGTGGGAATTCGATAGGGACTCGGTTCTTTGGTTCAATCTTAGCCTACACCTTAATTAAGCATATTTCAACGATTTGTTATTTTCAAACCTCTCCTAGCAACTATTAATCGTGGGTTAATAATTAACCTGAGTTTTCCCTTAGGTTTTGTTTAATCAAGATACGATCATTAATTAAACCTAACCACCGAATGACCTAGGATACGATCTCTGATTTAATTAGGCAGTAGCATTATGAATTAGGAAAACCGATTAATCAAGGTAACAACTACATATGATGCGTCATTTAACTGAGGTTATGTTATCTTTAATGATTACAAATCATTAGTTACTACACATAAATTTCAACATAACAATTATGGATTATATCGAAATTCTAGCAATGGCTGTGCAATTAAACGATTCAATGAACGCAGTAAAATCATCATTTCATAATACCCAAAGGGTTCATACTCAAATAACCGAACAATAACAAAAATACAATTATCCATACACAAAACCAAAATCAATTAATATAGAATAACATAATCAATTTCTAATCGGAGAAAGAAACAATAAAAACTAAAAAATACACTTAACCTAGGTTGTCAGTGTCGATGTCACCTCTGAACTGGCTTCGGGATCTTAGCCTTCCATAGGTCTCCCAAGAAGAAGCTTAAACCCCATAAAAATTACCCCAACTGAAACCCCCAATAATTCTTTTTCACTGCGCAAGCTTCTTCTCCTAGCTATTATTCATCGATACGACAATTAAAGACGATGGGCCACCGTCACTATTCACCTATTCTCTCTTCTCCCGCAGCTCTCTTATGTTCACTCATGCCGCTCTCTCCATTCTCTATCGCCAGCCTCTTCACTATTCCCTCTTCAATGTAGCTTGATTTGATGAATTAAGATGAGGGTTTTTTGGTCCACCCCTCCTATTCATGCCAAACCCTCGCAGATGCCTTTCTGCTGCTACTTTCTACGTGCGTCATCGTTTGCTCCTTTATTTGGATTGTGTGTTGTCGTTTGCTCCTTCATTTGGCTTGTTCGTTTTGTTCCATGTTCTCCTCTTTGTGCTACCGTTTCATGCTTGTTGTTGCTGCCATTTTGGTGAGGTTTTTGGCTCTCCATTAAACACATTTGGCTGTCGTTTTAGAAAACCTCTTTGATGCTTCTCTAGTTTTTCACTTTGTTGGCTACATTATTGACAACCTTCCTAGCTCCTAATGGATTCAAAACTTCATGCTTTAATCTTGTATTTCTATTCTATCATTAAAACTACATGCAAAATCAATAGGAACATAAAATGAGCAATTAAACACAAAAAATAGAATAAATTCAAATGAAATAACATATAAAAATATAACAAAATCCATTCATATCACTTATGCAATAATCAATTTTAGTTCCTACACATAGAAAACAAAACCAATAACAAATATTTAAAAGAACAAATAGAAATAAAAGAAATCATATTATAAATCTTCCATTTTTCTCTCATGAATCTTCTTACAATTCAAATTAAACGATGCTCTTTATTGAATCTTGTGACGTAATCTTCGTGTTTTCTTCATCCTCTATTTAGAACTACCTCTTCACTGTGTTTCTTGTGAATAAAAAATGCTCATAAACTCGCCTTCTCTATTATTCCTTTGATGATGTCCTTTTATAGTAAAAACTAAAGTTTTTGGGATATACATAGTCACTTACACGGTCAGGTGATCGTGCATCTCTAGAAACACCTGAATTTACAATTTTATACAAACACAAAGAATTACATGGGTAATATAAATGGCCATGTATGTCAGCATACAAGGGCGTGTATATTCACACAGCTAGAAATAATATTTTAAAATCTCCACATGTTTACAATGACTTACACAGTCACTATACATGATCCTGTATCTCCATATTGCTTCAAATCTTCATGTTATGCTACAATTTCATTTTATTTCTTCTCCTTTGGGTCTATTGATTGACTTATTTCATGATAGTCAATATTGTAATAAACCGCAAATGCATGACATAGTTATAGCTAGTACTTGTAAGTATGGGTCAATCTCACGAAGATTATAAATACTAGTAATTACCCTTCCCCTATTATCTAGCCTTTGGATTGATTTTAATTTTTAATAAAAAGAAAAATAAAAACTAAATAATCAAAGAAATAGGAAATAATAATGAATGCAAAGATAGTGGAATTCACTTAGAAAACTATCATTATCAGAAATTAGTATTTAGGTTCGAATCCCTTTAAACCCTTAACAGATTCATCTTTTATCATACAATTATTTTGTTGATGTATTAGACCATGGAGATTGCTATAGTATTCTAATAGCTGACCTTGATTCCATTAACAACTTACCCTAAGGTCTCTACCTGAATTACTCAGGTTAAATCTTATAGAATTGTGTTACCGATCTATAAGTCACTCTATTATGTTTGACCATAATCTGGAAAATTTATGTCATCCTATCGTTAGGGTTGCAATGAACTCTTTTTAATTATAGTAGATCTATTCACACTAGGATTCCTCAATCTCTACGCATGAAATTAAATTATGATATAATATTCTTAGGTTATTAGAACATAAATAAAATGCGTAATTAGGTCACAGCATATCGAACAACCAGTTCCATTAATAAAAGAATCAAATCATGTCAAAAGTATTAACATAAGGTTCATCTAGCCTAAATATTAATTGGACGTTTCGTTACACATTATCGAACACGAAATCAAACATATAATGAAAGAAAAATGAATCGAAAAGAATGGGTTCATAATTCTAAATCTCCCTAACTGTCTTCTATCGAATATTTTTGAGATGTAGAGGCTTGATCTTATATTTCGAAAGATATTTCGATGATTTCTTTGTGTTTTCTACTTCCTTAGACCAAAATCGTCCCTTTTTGGACGTTCTATATGTTTGGAAATTGCCTCCCAAAGTCTCCTCTTCTTTTTGCCTCAGAAACATTAATTTTATATGAAAATCTAGGGTTTTGGTTATGCACGATCTTTTTCACAACCATGCATCAGATCGTGCATAATCGGAATTCACTAAGTATCGCAAATATGCATGGCTATATGAAAGTAAACGATTGTGCACTCCTTCCAAACTGTTGATTCTCTTTTTTACGTCAGGTTTTCGTCCGAATTCTTGTCCTTTAAGTCCGTGAAAGCACTTATCACCTATGAAGACACTTGTAGCAAATTAAGTATCAAATATAAGATAAAAGTATAAAATATCAAGAAAAATACATCAAATATGGTGTAAAAATATAGTCAAATATCCTTCTATCAAACATCTCCATAATTAAGTTTTTGCTTGTCCTCAAGCAAACCTTAACTAAAATTATAAATTTTACAACATCAATCCATCATCAATCTCAACTTGTCCATTCATACTATACATCACCATATCCTATTAAATCAAATTAACATACAATTGGAGTCAAGTTGTCCTAAAATTAACTTCCTAAGCAATATTAATAGTAATCACATTAACAATCGCATTGAAATCAAGAGCATATCTCTTTACAGCCTCACCAAGATTTCACTTAATATACTCAAGTGTTTAGAGTGAAAGGCATCAAAACTGTCAATCATTGCATAGTAGAATTCTTACCATATAATTGCAATAAAACCACATCTCCTGCAATTATGTATAAACTAGAAACAAAAATCCAAAGGTCTTTCTAAAGGTTGTAATGGGGCTTAGGTATGGTAAGAATGGGATAATGAAGGGGGTTTTAAGTGAAGGAAATTTACTTAAAGAAACGTTACAAAACACATAGGTCATTTCAACACAACTCTATTAGTACCATCAATTTATTCTTTTTTCTGTTCTTTTCTTTTTTTTCTTTTTATTCCAATTAGTATCACAATTCAACAAATATTGGACTTTTCACAAATTTCAAGTCTTAACAAGTAAATAATGTAAATAATCTCTAACTTTCAAAACAATAAAAAAGGTCTTTAAAGAAAAATAAGATAAAAGTTTATAGTTTGGGTTTAAACAATGAAAAAGGCTAAGGCTCAATTTGGTTATTCCTAAAGGTAAATTTTAGGGTATGGTGATTTTCAAAGAAATAGGCTAAGTAAGATGGTGAATATAAGAGCCTTCATCATATCAATGCTTCTAACTTAACAAATATGGTCTCGATATGTATAGTAAAAGCAAGTTCTAGAATCATTCTACTACATAATGATAACACATATGAACAAATAACAAGAGCTTTAATTTTTTTTGATAATTTGCTCTTCAAGCTCAAAAGCCCACAAAAAAGATGGGTATATATGTGTGTAAATAGTATGTAATTTCATTCAGCTTGAAAATTTCAATGATTGCGAAAATTTTGACTCATGAAACTAATTTTATTCTAACCATTATCCTTTGCATATCAATTCAAATCAATATTCAACAATAAAGTAGAGTATTCATGGATAGATCTCAACCAATTCAAGATATCAATTAATAAAATTTATAATCAGGATTATAATAAGCTTGAAGAAATCATCAAAATCATTAAACTCATCCTCACACTTAAAGTCGTACATTATCCCTAATGTACACAATATAAGCACTTATAAAAAAGTGAGAGGGTTGTGGTACTTTTCTAACTATGACAATTTCTTTGATTTTGATCCATCCAATCTGAAACTAACATCTTTGTAAAATATAAAAGAAAATGATAAAAAGAAATAAAAATAACAAAACAAAACATAAATTCCTATAATAAGGCTAAAGCAAACATAAGATAGTATCAAAATTGAAATAAAATTAAAATTAACTCATAGGTTGCCTCGCATACAACGCTTCTTTAACATCGTTAGGTCGACATAACCTACATTTTTATCGTCATCCTGGATCTATGATCAGTGGCTTGCTTCCACCCTTTTCTCCATAAAGTTGTTTCAGAGCTTGTTAATAAACCACTTGTTGCAAGATGATCAAAAGGAAATAATTGATTAGATTAATTAAAGAAATAGACTCCATTAATGTCCCTTTTAATAACAAACTGTTAAAAACATAGGGAATAACAAAACTCCTTATATCATAGGCTAGCTTGAACAATTTGTCTTCGAGGAACTAGGAACCCTTCGTTCTTAAGGTCACTAACAATACTTAATTAGTAGTTTCCTTACTTGATTCCTTTGTTATCTCTTCCTCAACCTCCTCAACCCACTCTTCTTCTTCTTCTTCTTCTTCCTGGATAGAGGTTTCTGGCTCATCTTCTTCAATTACCTTCTGCTACTCCTCTACTTTCTCTTCTTGGGTTAAGACTTCTGCTTCATCCAGAATCTCTTCTTGTAATGTCACTCCAATTATGAAGCCAACCTTTGCCTTTTCTTCTCTCTTAAATTTGCTTTGCTCAACTTTCATGTCAACGAGGAGTTCCATTAATTTATCTATAATACTTGCTTCCTCTTCCTCTTCTTCTTCTTCTAAGAGCTCATCTTCACTACTAAGGGTGATTGCCATTCCAAATTTATTAGGACTTGTTTCATTAGGACTAGGCAAACTCCCTAGTGGTTTGTTAAATAATATCTCTACCAATTGATAGATTTGATTCACCATATTCTGTATACGAGCCTCTGTTTCTTGATTCCTTATATTTGATTCTTGAATAAATTCAGCCATCATATCTTTCAAAGTAACAGTTACCTCCTCGCTTTCTTGAAATGTATATTCATTCATGAAATCAATTGTTGTCTCTTCTTCAACCTGAAATTGTTGGAAACTCAAATTATACTCATCATATGTAGGTGAAGAAAAAATATTATTGAATTCATGTTGACTAGCTGCTCTCTCAGTAAGGCATTCCATTTATTTATCTGTAATAATTTCTTTTTCTTCTGGAAGCTCTTTCTGAATTGTCCCTCCATTCATGAAGCTAAACCTTGTCTTTTCTTCACTCTCAAATTTGTGTCGATCAACTTTCATTTCAGGAAGGATTTCCATTAATTTATCTTCCAAATTTGGCTCGTATATGGAGATGCTTGGTGTGGTAAATATCCAGTTGGAACTTAATCATTCCATCCATAAGTATAAGAGTTGTTCCACTCTAAATTGTAGTTATTCTCATACACTTCAAGTTTGATTATACATGTTAGGTTACTCCCATCTATGTGTTGGTGCTTGACATTCATAATTGTATTGATAAATCCCTTTAATGTCGATTCATAGGTGTAAATTATACTATGTTTTGATATATGTTTAAGTATGTTTTTGAGAAATTCTTAGATTATTATCATGTATATAGACTTAAAATTATGTCATTATTAGTGTTTGTTTATATTTTAAGTGTTTGTATGGTTTTGAGCATGTTTGGACCTTAATTTTATATTTCAAGAGGTGTTTGATGAGTGTTTGAGTGTATGAAAATAGGAATTTGAAGAAAAGAGAATAATAGGAAGTATGGAAGCTGGCCACAATCATGACAAAGAGTGCAAACAGCAATTCCAGCAAATTTCAGGTTTTCCAGCATACAACTCTTTTTGTAATTTTAATGTTTTGGGGATATTTTTGGAACCAAATTAAGTGGTTAAACCCTAAAAAGAATGCTAGAAGAGTCAAGAACTATTTAAGAATGTAAAACACTAAAAAAGAGCATCTACCATCTTCCAAAGTGAGAGAGTAAGAAGGAGGAGCAAGAAGAGCAATCCAAAAATTCCAGATTTAAAGTTTTGAGTTCAAATCAAGTTCTTTCTCTCTTTCCTTTGTTTATTTCATTAAACTTGATGTGTAACTTGGATTTGAATATGTTATTCACGTTTAGGATGTTTTAATTATCATATTTGGATTTGTTCTTGAGTTGTTTTGTGACTTGATTGTTGTTGATTTCAATTCAATTTTTTGGTGTTGTGATGTTTAGGTATGCTAATATTCTATAATAAATCAAGAGAGTAAGTCGAAAGTAATCTGATTAGGTTGGGTAATGAGAGTTAATGACCTAACAAGTCTCCCAAATATCAAATTGGTAATCATACGAGGAGAGATCTTCGTGTGAAAACCCGATTATTCAATAAATCACTTAAGAACTAGTTGAAAATGTTAGGTACATTTTGTGAATCAAGAGGTTGCAAAATCTAGAATTTTGTAATCAATTAAGGTTAATTGATTAGGTCTTGAGAAAGAGTATTCAATCCCTTAAAAGATCTAGAATCAACACATAATTGAATCAATAGCGATTAAGGTGCAAACTAACGATAGAATGAATACTAAGCTTCATCCTTGATGTTCCTCACATATTTGTGGTAGCTCATTTGTTATTTGATTATTTGCTTAGTTTTATTTAATTGATTTAAAATTTTGATATTTTATTTTCATTCAATTCATATCCTGATACCTTAGGCAAAGTTAGGTTCACTTAGTTCTAACTATTTCCTCGTGGGATCGACACCTTTAATACTACAAATTTATGATCTATATACTTACAGATATTGGGGGTTCTATTAGAAGTAAAACTTGCTCAACATCGCTACACAACTTGAATATTGGTTGAGCTTCCGAATACATGTGAGAACACCTCACTTCCCCCTATAGTGATGTTTCAGACCGCGAAGACATATTCTACCTCCCCAAAAAGTCTCGCATGCTCTATCCTTCCATTGTGAGTTGTGATTGTGACAATGAATTGTAATTCCTATAGTAAACCACAAACTTAAGATCAAATAGAGAAATTCAAAAGATAATTAAATTAATAAGCCACAAATACAATAAGGTAAAATAAAATAAAATACAAAATAAATATAGAAGGCAAAATTAAAATAAAAGAAACAAAAACAAAAACAAAGATAAAAAAAATGATAAGAGTAACAACATTCAGGGTTTCCTAATATCAAAGTCCCCAACAATGGTGCCAAAAACTTGATTGACTTATTTTGATTTAATAAATATTGTAATAAATTGCAAGTACATAGCGTAGCTATAGCTAGTACCGACAAGTATGGGTCAATCCCGAGAAGACTATGAATGCTAGTAATTACCCTTCCTCTATTATCTAGCCTAAGGGTTAATTTTAAATTTTTAATAAAAATAAAATAAAACTAAACAATTAAATAAATAGGAAATGATAATGAATGCAAAGATAGTGGAATTCAGTTAAAAAACTATTGTTATCAGAAATTAGTGTCTAGGTTCAAATCCCCTTAAACCCTTAACAGATTGATCTTTTATCAAGCAATTGTTTTGTTGATATATTGGACCATGGAGACTCTTATGGTATGCTAATAGCTAACTTTGATTCTACTAATAACTAATCCTCAGGTCTCTAACCGAATTACTTAAGTTAAATCTTATAGGATTGCATTACTGATTTATGAGTCCCTCCATTAGGTTTGTCTCTAATCTGGAATATTCATGTCATCATATCTCTAGGGTTGCAATCAACTCCTAATTACGATAAATCTATTTACACTAGAATTTCTCAATCTCTACGTATGAAATTAGATTATGATCTAACTTTCTCAGATTATTAGAACATAAATAAAATATATAATCAGACCACAATATATCAAACAATCAATTACATTAATAAAGAATAAAATCATGTCAAATTATTAACATAAGGTTTATCTAACCTAAATACTAACTGGACGTTCTAGTTACACATTATCGAACACGAATTTAAACATATAATGAAAGAAAAATGAATCGAAAATAATGGGTTCATAATTTTAAATCTCTCTAATTGTCTTCTATTGAATGTTCTTGCGATGTAGAGGCTTGATCTTGTATTATAATGGATCTTTCAATGATTCTTCGTGTTTTCCACTTCCCTGGACCAAAATCATCCTTTTTGGGTATTCTCCACATCTGGAGATCACCTCCCAAGTCTCCTCTTCTCTTTTCTTTTGAAATGTCAATTTTATATAAAAATCTAGGTTTTTGGGTTATGCATGGTCTCTTGCACAACTATGCATTAGACCATGAAATGGTCAGAATTTGTTGAGTATCATAAACATGTACGGCTGTGCCTCCTTCTAGATTGCTTATTCTTTGTTTTACACTGCGTTTTTGTCCAAATTCTTCAACTTTAAGTCTGTGAAAGCAATTATCACTTATGAAAGTAGTTGGAGCGAATTAAGTACGAAACATAGGATAAAAGTATAAAATATCAAGCCTCAAATATGGGTGTAAAAATATAGTCAAAGCTTTTGCTTGTCCTCAAACAAATCATAATCTAAATCATCAATCTTACAAGCATCCATCATTTATTAACCTCAACCTATCCTTCCTCACTTTAAATCACCATGTCATATCAATCAAATTAACATACAATTTCTAGAATCCTATAACCAACCTTCATAAGTTAATATAAAAATTAATCATATGGATAATCTTTTTGAAATCAAAAGCATAATTTTTCACACCCTCACCAAGAATTAACTTAATGCACTCAAATTGTTCAGGTTGAAAGGTGTAAGAACTCTCAAATCAATATATATAAGAATTCTTAACCATAAGGTGCAATAATATCATATCTCTACCATAATTAAAATAAAAACAAATATCAAAAGTTATTATTACAAGGTTTTAATGGGGCTTAGGTGAGATATGATAGGCATAATAACAAGTTTGATAAAATTGAAAGAAATTTACAAAAACAAAATTACAAGAAACTTAGTTCTTCACAATATAGGTGATTCATACCATAAGTCCATTGGTACCATAACTTTAACCCTATTTTATTTTATTAACTTTTTCTTTTTTTAACTATACTTGCAACATATGTTATTTTATTTGATATATATATATAGCATCTATCATGTACCAGCAATTAGTGAAATATTGGACCTTTTCGAATTTCCAGTTTCAAGCAATTAATTAAATGCAAATAACCTTCAAGGTTTAAAATAATAAAAAGGCTTCGAGAAAGATAAGGTCAAGTCTAATAATGTGGTTATAATCAATGAAAATGCTAAGTCTTAAATTTGGTTACCCCTAAGGATAAAATATGGTGGGGCAATTTTCGAGAAAAATAGGCTAAACAAAGGTTCAATCTAAATGCCTTTATCATTTTAATGCTTCTAATTAAACAAATGCAATCTTAATATGACTAATGAAAGTAAGTTCTAGAATCATCCAATTATGTATGATAACACACTTGAAAGAATAAAAGAACTTAAAATAATTATGTATTTGCTCTTAGGCACAAAAACTCACAAAAGGGTCTTATGTGTGTAAATAAAATGTAATTTTTATTCAAATTAACTATCTCAATGATTACTAAAACATAACATATAAAAGCAAGTATATTCTAAATTTCATCTTTTTGCATACTAATTTAATTCAATAGTCAATAATAATCTAAAGTATTTTAGAGAGATTCTAACTAAATCAGGATATCAATTAATAAGATGTAATAAAAAAGATTATAATAAGTTTAAAAATCCTTTTCCCACACTTAAAATTATACATCGTCCACAATGTACACAATCTAAGAACATAAAAAAAATAAAGCACAAAAAGTAATAACTGGCTGGAATTGGTACTACCCTGAATAATAAGAACTACAAAGCTCTGAATTTGATGAAGGGTCCATTTGATATTATATACAATCATCCTTGCAAAATATAAACAAAAAAGGATAAAAAGATAAAATAAAATAAAAATAAAGAAAAATAATAAGAAACATGGAAATAACATAAAATATCATAAAATAAATTCCTACACTATCATAAAAATGGAAACTAAATGAAATAAAATTGAAACCTATCATCATTTATGAGTTGCCTCGTATGCTGTGCTTATTTAATGTCATTAGCTCGACATCCCCTTCATATTTACCATCAACTTGGGTCTATAATTAGTGGCTTGCTTCCACCCATTTCTCCACATAGCAATTTCGTAGCCTGTAAATAAGTCACATATTATAAGATAATAATAAAGGCATAATGTATCAAATTAATAACTTCAATGGACTCCATTAATGTCCTTTTCAATAACAAACTGTTAATAAAATAAATAATAATAAAACTCCCTGAATCTTCAGTTGACTCAAACGGTTTGTCTTATTTAGCTCAATGTATTCAAGTGAAGAAAATCTCTCTTCAAATTTACTTTAGCTAGCTTCACTTTTGGCAAGGTATTCTGTTATTATGTCTATAAGATGTTTGATATGTGTAAATTGCATCTTATTTTAGGGCATATTTTGATATATGTTAAGCTATTAATTCAATCATTTAGTATGTGTTTAGGTTAGAATTGTGTTAGTTTGTTCATTATTTGTGTTTTAAGTATTTTAGGGGTTAGTATAAGCTTTTGAGCTTAAATATTATGTTTATGAGGTACCTTGATGTGTTTGCTAGTGTTTCAGGGTCAATATCGAAGAATAGAGGAGTTTCGGAAGACATTCAGGCCAAAACAAAGGCCACAATTGTGGCCTACTAGTGCACAATCGTGAGAGAGGCCACAATCGTGGCTTGCGTTGGGCAGATGCACAACCATTTCCAAACTTTACGTTTCAAGGGATTTTTGGACCTTTCAGACCCTGAAAAAATCATAGTTCAACCCCAAACACAAACGAACATAAATAGAACAACAAGAACAAAAAGAGGGAGCTTTTGCATTAGCCAAAATTTGAAAACCCTAAAGAGCTTTATTGAGATATTGAGGAAGGAATCGAAGGAAGAGAGACACGGAGAAGAAGCCTACGCGAAGTACTTCCTAGAAGAGGAGGATTCTCGCTGTTGCTGCCTCCATCAATCCGTTCCACTCGTATTTTCTGATAGTCGTTGAGAATAGGTTTTGTTGAATGTTGTTTTATATCTATACTCACCTTCGGGATTTTTATCTTTGAGATTAATGAAATTTGATTTATTGCATTTTTATTGAGTTATTGTGATTCAATTTCTGTTCTTAATAATTTGGTAACAAACTAAGAGGGTGAACTGAGTGAATATCATTAAATTGCGCTAACGAGACTTAGGTATTTTAATAAATTGAGAATTGAATCAAACTGGTAAAATTGTGTAATGAGAGATCATGCATAGGTTTTTGGTAGGTTATTGGACAATTTCAGATCTAATTTAGGTTTTGGGTAAATTGTGAATCGAGAGGATGCAATTCCATAATCTAAATTAGGGTTTATAAATTAGGGTTAAAGATTATAACTTGAGAGAGAGTAATCCACCCTAGGACTGTCTAGACTTGGTAATTCAGTAATTTCATAATCAATTAGGTTTTCATTAAGGTCAGATTAAAACCTCCTTTCTCTAAATTGGTAGTTCTTAGGTTGATTCTTGATTTGTTTGTGCAATTGCTATCTTATTATAATTTCAATTAAATTCTTGAATTTGATTGCTTGATTGAATAATTTTATGCCTAGTTGTTTATTTTGATCTATTGCGAATTTGAGTTAAGCCTTAGATTTTAGGATTGAATTACTCCTCCTTATGGAATTGACACCTTAGGTACTACGTGAATGACCCGTGCACTTGCAGTATTATCGAGGTTAAAAACCGTCTGCTTTCTAAGGAATTTTGTAAACAAATGTGGAAAACTGTCTGCACAATATGGATGTAAATTCAGTAAGGCCATGTCAGGCTATCACATTCAAGAATGGGGTAAAGCTAGAAGAACCAACGAGAAATCAAGTTAAACCTGACTTTAGAGAAGACCAAGAAATCAAAGAAGAGGATGAAGAAAATAATGCCAACCATCCCTATTATTCACTAGTTCGTGATATACCATATTTGAACATTGAAAAATCTTGGGGAGATGTTCAAGAAAAGAACTTTATCTTTTGGACTGATGATGATCAAATGACATTCAGCATGAATGATGTAATTAAGAATCTGAAGGTTAGTAGCTCGTTTAGGATAATTGATGTGTTTGAATCTTTTGATGGACAAGAGGACGAAGAATAGACGACAATAGATATAGAGTCTGAAGAAGCGATGAAAGTCTCTGTTCGTGAAGCAGAAGAAGCAGAGGAGACAAAGGTGATTAAGGAAGAAAGAGAGCAACTCACCTTCGTACAGGACAAACTATTGGATTCAATGGAAGATTCAGGGAATTTCGTTATTCCTTATTTTATTGACAGTTGTTAATGAGAAGAACATTGATAAAATTAATTGATTTTCTCAACTTTATCAATATTGTCTTTCTGTTCATTTTGTAATTTGTAGCTTACTTACAAGCTACAAAACTGATGTTGAACAAGAAGGGTGGAAGCAAGCCACTCATAATTGATCCTGGCTGAGTTTTAAAGGATTAAGGTCAAGCTAATGACCATAAATTAGCATGTTTAGTAGTTAGGTTTAAATTACTTTGTAGCTAGATTTGTTTTAAATTTCCAAATAAGTTCTTAATAATTTGGAATGTTTTGGAGTGTTAACTCTCTTACTCTTTTTTAAAGCAAGTATAAGATAGGGCAGTAATCAAGGGCATCAAGTGCAAGTTATCTCCACCTCCATCACCATCAGCACCTCAGTCAACATGACGGTTCCATGTTCTAACCCTTTTCTTTTCATTTTTGTTAGTACTTTCTTCTTATGTTTTCATATATTGTGTTTATTTCCCCTGGGGTGTGTTTTTGTACCTTTCTCATATTGAGGAAAATGTATTGTTTAAGTGTGGGGAGGGTTATGTGTTTTTTCCTTGAGTGTGAATTTTGCATTTTGTATGATAGTTTGTTTAGGTTGCATGATATGAATTGTGTGAATGCGTCAATGGCTAGAGCTTAACAGGATAGATTTAGCTAGGGATGGCAACGGGGCGCACCCCCGCTTCCTGTCCCCGACCCCCGATCCCTGAAGTGGGGATATTTTTGTCTCATTCCCCATCCCCGAGATCCCCGTTAAGTCCCTACGGGGACCTGAATCCCCAAACCCTCACCCAACACCCATATAAAGCTGGTTCATATGATTATATCACACTTCTATAAAATATATTATAGTGCAATAAAAAAAGTCGTTATGTTGAAAAATTTAACAGGAGCCTTCTTGAACCACAATCTTAAATTCTCAACGCTCAGTATATTCTCAAATTCTCAATGAACTATTCATGAATGACAACTGAAAATATAACGTGAATTACAACTGAAAATATAACAAAAAAAACTTCTATTGTAAAAAAAAAAGAAATGCATGTCATTTCAAACATTAAACTAAGTCCACCATCCTGAATTTGAGAGGAAACCACAGAACTGAAACGTTGTAGTCTTCGTCGATTATACCCAACTTTTATTAAAGAGTATAAAATTAAAAATATATAATATATTTATAAAATTATCGTGAATGGGGATCCCCACGGGGCGGGGATTATTCAACCCGTCCCCGTTTCGGACTCTGTCTCGGGGGTTATATTTGCCCCATCTTCGATTATACGGGGTGATTGTTTCCCAATCCCCACCCCAAACAGGGAATCCCCACGGGGATCCACGAACCCCGAACCTAAATTGCCATCCTTACTCAAACACCTACAACCCTGGTTGGAGAAACCACCCTAATTTTTCACGGAGGACAAATAATCCACTAGTACAACCCCAACAATAATACAAAAACTTTTAGAGTCCGAATTATTACCAAGGGCAATCCTCACTTGAAAACCCACCAAGCAAGCCTTCTTTGGAGGAAAATCTAAATGCGTTTATTCAGGTCATAACTCAAAATCAAGAAACGAACAACAAGAGGTTTGATTCTTTAGAGGCATCTGTGAAGAGGATTGAGATCCAAGTAAGGCAACTCATGACTCAATTGCACAATAATCAGAAAGGGAAGTTACCCAGTCAACCCTAGCAAGTGCAAGCAGTCACTATTCTAAGGAGTGGTAAGATAATCGATAAACATGTTGAGATCCCTTCTAATCTATCTGGTGCAGGTAATCAAGAGGAGGAGAGCCTCCCCAATGAAGAAAGTGAGCAGAATGGAGGAAGCAATAGGCACGATAACCCTTTAAGTCAAGTTTAAAAAGGTGAAAATTTGGGGCATGCAACTGACTGCAATGAAGGATCAAGATTGCATAAGGCGACTAATCATTATAGACTAAGTTCTTCAAGAAAATAAGGACCAAGAAATGGAAGTTCGAGCCAAATGATAAGGTGATAGTTTCAAAGGTTGCAAGAGCGGTGCTACAGCAGCAATTACCCCCCCCCCCCTTAAATTGAAGGATCCAACGAGTTTTCTTAAGCAAGTATCAATGGTTAATGGTGATGAGGTTAAGGGTATTCTTGACTTTGGGACCAGTATAAACCTTATGCTTCAATCTATTTATGAGAAACTAGATCTAGGATAATTAAGACCATCCAATATGTGCCTATAATTAGTTGATAGGACAATCCGTTATCCTAAAGGAATAATGGAAGATGTGTTCGAAAAGGTTGGTGGATTGATTTTTCCTGTAGATTTTGTAGTCTTAGACATGAGGGAGGTTAAACAACAAGGGAAGGAGCACACCATACTCTTAGGGAGGCCTTTTATGGACACTACTAATACCTTGATTGCTGTGAAAAATGGAAAGTTGAGCATGACTGTTTTAGGAGAAACAGTAGAATTCTCAATCTTTAATGTTGAATCTATTCCTACAACTACTGTTTATGAAGAATGCTTTTGTGTTGATCAGTTTAATCCTACAGACTTTGATTTTCTGTTGCAGGAAGAAGAAGAAAAAAGTTGAGCTTAGTGAGGGAGATTGATAACTGTTGTCAATTGCTGGACGATGCAACTGCGGGAGAGGTCAGAAAATATTTGAAGAAGAAGACATGTGAAGAGAAGGCAATAGTGGAATCGATCACTCTGGATGATCCACCTTGAGTGTAATGGTTGAGGTGTCCATCTAAAAGACATTAAATAAGTGCTAAATGAGAGGCAACCCATATCATTTCTATTTTATCTTTCAATTTAATTGTTTGTTATTTCTTTTAGCGAAACTCGACTTAATCTATTTTCTTTGTGTGCATAAGACTTCTTTTCAATATCTTCTGTTTGTCTTCCCCGTTGCTATCTCCACTCCTTAATTTTGGACACAACGATTATCGCCATGCTCCACACCGCATCGATGTAGCTACCACCACACTTTTGTATTGTATTTCTTTCCCTGTTCTTTTTATTGTTCATACTGAATGCAATTTAATTTCTTTTAGTCTTTAATGTTTGTCCTCATTCATGTTAATTTTTGTCTTTTTTCTTAGATCCCTCTTTTACTTTTTTTTGTCACATTAGGAATAATGTGATGTTTAAGTGTGGGGGAGAGTATTAATTATGTATTGTGTGTTTGTTTTCGCATTTATTATTTAGAGATGCATGATCGTTAAATGAACTCAATTAGGATTAGAAATGCATAATATGAGTGAATGAGAATACTTACATGCTTAGACTAATTAACTTGGATTTTGGTTAAAAGGACATTAGCTTGTTGTGATAGATGAATGACACTTTTCATTAGGTAAGAATTTGAGCCTTTTTGAAATATTAAACACCAATTCAAGTATTCTTTGTTGAGAGTGTTGTTCATGATTAAGGAACTCTAGAACTTGCTTGCAAATACTAGTTGAGATCACACAACCTTATGCAAATGTTAAAATATTGAAGGCAATTAGGATTTACCCCTTTACTTAAAAGGCCACCGTAATGTAACTTAGTGAGCCCCCTTAAGCTTAAATGAAACCTTTTCATTCTTTAAACCCAAAATATGAGCCTTAACCTTGATTGTATATCCGCTTCATTACACCTACCATAAGGGCAAATTGAGAATTTGAAAAGTATAATCGGGTTTAGGGAATAAGTATGGGGAATCATAGCTTATAATTGGCTTTTGAGTTAGGGATGGGTATGGTTGTAGTAATTTTCTCTCCTCTATATTTTTCTTCTCCTAATTTCCTTGTTTTAAATGAATAAATAAAAAATGAATAAAATGAATAGATAAGAAACAAAGGAAAGAGAAGACGATTAAAAAACGAAAGAAAAGGAGAGACGTAAAATGGGGAGTGCTAACTTTATAACGTGAGAGGAAAGAATTGAGTGTTTTATTTGTCATTTTTTGAATTAATTTGAATGCTTAATTAGCACTGTGGTTTTAAACTACAATTTTCCATTTTCCTACCCTTATCTTGGCCCCATTACAACTGAAATAAAGACCTTCAGATTGATGTTTATGTTTAATATGAGTGGTAGAGATTGGATTAGTAAGCAAGCCTATGGTAGATACCTTACATGAAATGAACGATGATTGAATATTTACTACCTTTGAATGCTTGAGAGGATGGAGAGTCAAGTAAGTGTCGATCACACTTGTTGATGGTTCTTTGAATTGAAGTGCTTGTTGATTTTGGCCAAATATGAGAAGAATTGCTTATTCATGAAGTATTATGAGTTTCAAGTTCTCAGGTTGTGTTTATTGGAATGATCATTGATATCTTTGGCTATTATTTGAAAAAATTGTTGTTTCCATTGTTTGTTCTTTCATAGTCTAGTGCTCTTTATTATGCTTAAGGACAAGCATAGTTTAAGTATGGAGGAATTGTTATGTCTAGTTTGTATTGCTTTTAATTACCTTCATATCTTCATTTTGGTTACAAATCTTTATGTTTTAATCCAAATGTGAGATAAATAGAGTCGAAATGTTGGGAATATTGCATGAATGTTAATTGGATTACTTTGTAAATTTTGCATATAGATTGAACGGAAAGTCACATAATTTTTGCATGAAAAGAGAAATTAAAAAATAAAAAAAGAGAGAAAAGAAAAGTGTTGACAAGTGTCACCACCTTACGGTGGTGATAAGTCACCACCTTAAAAGTAGAGTGACTAACATTTAATTAAATTAAATATTAGTCAAGACCAATGGTAAGTCACCACCGTTCGTGACTCACATTTAATTTAAATGTTAGTCACGGTGGTGACTTAGTAAGTTACCATCGTGCCTGACTAATATTTAATTTAAATGTTAGTCACAGGGTAACCAATGTTGGATCGCATATGGCTCGAGTATTCACAATATGCTGCGGAAGAGACCATAACACAACACGATGTATAACCGAAAACATATAGGATGCGCAAAAATACCTTTTTTGACACGGATTGGTGGTTGTTTTTCGGATTCGTAGACACTGCTACACGCGAATGTCCTCTACCGGTATCCACATGAGTATGCACGATCTGGGCTGCGGCTATCGTGTGCTAGCACGTTCTAAAACTCTTTCGAATGCCGCACGCACTTCTC
>JAOQMS010000005.1:11135822-11151433 GCA_027563885.1 Erythroxylum longipes
AAGTCCACCATCCTGAATTTGAGAGGAAACCACAGAACTGAAACGTTGTAGTCTTCGTCGATTATACCCAACTTTTAGTAAAGAGTATAAAACTAAAAATATATAATATATTTATAAAATTATCGTGAACGGGGATCCCCACAGGGCGGGGATTATTCAACCCGTCCCCGTCCCCGTCCCCGAATTTGTCTCGAGGGTTATATTTGCCCCATCCCCAATTCTATAGGGTGATTTTTTTCCCAATTCCCGCCCCAAACAGGGAATCCCTACGGGGATCCCCGAACCCCGAACCCAAATTGGCATCCCTAGATTTAGCCTTAAACATAGCCTTTTAGGTTGTGAAGATTTATTAGCTTATGAAATTAGTGACCTAAGTTACTTAGGGCTAAATATGCTTGTTAATTAGGACACGAAGTTAGTCCATTCACCCTAGGAATTTTCCATACTCATTTATAATTTTAGGCCAATCAAATAAGTGGCATTATTATTACATTTTCATGAGAATGATTAGCTAAAGCAATAAGGTAGGCAAATTTTTTTAAAAAAAGTTGTATTATTTTTAACTAAAACAACTATTCCGCTGGCCTTCGGGTTATGAATAGAGCTAGCAGCTAGTTGAGAATGTGATGTAACTGAGTAACCAGATCGACACACATCACAAATATGTGCCTTCGTGTAAAGAGGCTATAATAACATTCCAACCAAGCAACTTAATAACAACATGACTTAGTTGAGTAACCGGATTGAAATTCATCACAGATGTTTACCTCTGCGTAAAAGACAAGGTTCATATCCTTAAAGAAAAATCAACAAAAAGAATGTTTTCGAATTAAAACCTACCAAACTTGTTAGTAGCTTGATTTTTTATGAAAACCTGTTGAGGAATAGCTACACTTTTGTTTTGACTGAATGATTATCAATGTGTGTGTGCAAGTGATAGGGGTGAATAGACTCAAATTAAAATTTTGATTAGTTTGTATATTGAGTCCAAGATGCTTAGATATGGATTTCGCATGTTAATAATTTGGAATAACTTGAATGATGGTGTTTAGTGTTAAATTATTTCGTGAAGTTAAAGCCATTGCCTCATTTGTTGCATTGTGTGTTTTGTGTTTTGTGCTTTGTGTTGTTTGTTGTTTTGTTTGTTTGAGAACAAGCAAACATTTAAGTATGGGGATGTTGATAAGTGTAAATTGCATCATGTTTTAGAGCATAGTTTGATATATGTTTAACTATTAATTCAATCATTTAGTATGAGGTTAGATTAAAATTGTTTTAGTTTGTTAGTTAGTTTTGTTTAAGTGTTTTAGGGGTTAGTACAAGCTTTGAGCTTAAATATTATGTTTATGAGGTACCTTGATGTGTTTTCTAGTGTTTTAAGGTCAATATCGAAGAACAGAGGAGTCTTGGAAGACATTCGGGCTGAAACAACGGCCCACGATCATGGCCTGATAGTGCACGATCATGGCCTGCGTCGAGCAGATGCACAACCACTTCCAAACTTCACATTTCGAGGGATTTTTTAGACTTTTCAGACACCGAAAAAATCCTAATTCAACCCTAAACACAAAACATAAATAGAACAATAAGAATAGAAAAGGGGAGCTTTTGCACCAACCAAATTTCAAAAATCCTAGAGAGCTTTATCGAGAGATTAAGGAAGGAATCAAAGGAAAAGAGACACGGAGAAGAAGCCTAAGTGAAGTACTTCCTAAAATAGGAGGTTTCCCGCTATTGTTGCCTCCATCAATCCGTTCCACGAGTATTTTTTGATTTTATTTCAATTTTATTGATGTATAAAATTAAGATAGTCGTTGAGAATATGTTTTATTGAATATTGATTTATGTCTATACTCACCTTCGGGATTTTTATCTTTGAGATTAATGAAATTTGATTTATTGCATTTTTATTGAGTTATTATGATTTAATTTATGTTCTTAATAATTTGGTAACAAACTGAGAGGGTGAACTAAGCGAATATCATTAAATTGCACTAACGAGAGTTAGGTAGTTTAATAGATTGAGAATTGAATCAAACCGGTAAAATTGTGTAACGAGAGATCGTGCATAGGTTTTCGGTAGGTTATTGGACAATTTCAAATATAATTTAGGTTTTAGGTAAATTATGAATCGAGAGATTGCAATTCCATAATCTAAATTAGGATTAAAGGTTATAACTCAAGAGAGAGTAATCCAGCTTAAACCGTCTAAACCCGGTAATTCAATAATTTCATAATCAATTAGGTTTTCATTAAGGTCAGATTAAAACCCCTTTCTCTCAATTGGTAATTCCTAGGTTGATTCTTGATTTGGTTGTGCAATTGCTATCTTGTTTATAATTTCAATTAAATTCTTGAATTTGATTGCATGATTGAATAATTTTATGCCTAGTTGTTTATTTTGATTTATTGTGAATTTGAGTTAAGCCTTAAATTTTAGGATCAAATTACTCCTCCTTGAGGGATCGACACGTTAGGTACTACACAAACGACCTGTGCGCTTGCAATATTATTGAGGTTAAAAATATTAAAACTTATCATATAGAAACCTGCGATCAATGTTCTTTTTTTTTCTGTTGTTGTTGTAAAGATTCAACTGAAGCATAATCGTTCCATGCATTATCGTAAGGGTTATTCCTAGGTATTCACATATGGTGTACTCTGAGGCCAATTTTGCATGTAATATGGTTGCTCCCACATATAGTTTGGTACCCAACATTCATGATTGTAATGGTAAACCCCATAAATGTCACAACACAACATAGATATTCGTTGAGCTTTAAAATACATTCATTGTACCTTTCATTCCAAGTTTGTGATGTTGCCATATAAGATGAAATATTATAACTCCAATAAGAGTATTGTCCTTTCCATCCTTCCATTATGATTTGTACTTATAACGATGAATCTTAGATGCTAACAATAAACTACAAACACAAAGTTAAAGTAGAAAAGTTCAAAAGATAAATAAATGAATAAGTCAATAATAATTAAATACAAATACAAATAAAAATAAATACAAAAAATAATGGTTAGAATAATAAAAAGTTAGGCTTTCATAATATTACAATCTTTAGAAACAACATCAAAATCTAGATTGAAAATTTCTTATTTATAAAGATTTATAAATTTTAACTATAAGTGCACAGTATAGTTGTAGCTAGCACTGACAACTATATGTCGATTCCATAAGGATGATAAGTACTAGTATTAACCCTTTTTCTATTATCTAACTATCAAATTTAAAAATTAAAATAAACAAACTAAATTAAGATTGACACAATAATGGAATTAGATAAAGGAAAGTGCTACGAAAAGTCAATATCAAGTAAATAGTACCTAGGTGATGAATCCGTCTAAGAATTCTCAAATATTAACCCTTTATCATACAATTAAATTATTAATTATTAGACCATAGAAGTTTCTATCTTATGTTAATATCTTTTCAAGACTGTTAACAACTAACTCTCGGTTAATTGACTAAAATCTCTTTCTAGTTAAAACCCATAAGATTGCATCATTGATTCGTGAATTTCACTATTAAGTTTGACCATAATCTAAAGGATTATGTTGACCTATCTCTAGGTTTGCATACAACTCCTTCCAATTATGGTAGAACTATTCATATAAAAGGATTTCTCAATCTCAACATATGAAATCAAATAATGGAATAATATTCCAGATATATTAGTTCAAGAATATAACATATAATTAAATCACAATAAATCTCTCAATAAAACCATAATGAATAAAATATTAAATCATATTGTCATTACAACTTAGGGTTCATCATACCTAGGAACTAAACAATTTAGTTCCTACACATAGAAAACAAAGCCAATAACAAATATTCAAAAGAATAAATAGTAATAAATGAAATTGTATTTTAAATCTCCTTTTTGTCTTTAATGAATCTTTTAGCAATTCAGATTGAATGAATCTTATGACGTAATTTTCATATTTTCTTCATCCTCTATTTAGAACTACCCCTTGTCTGTGTTTCTGATGACTTAAAAACCCTCCTAAACTCACCTTCTCTATTATGCCTCCAATAATGTCCTTTTATAGTAAAAAATAGGTTTCTCACTTGAATTCACAATTTTATATAAGCATAGAGACTTACACGAGCTACATAAATGGTTATGTCATGGGCATGTATCTTCAAAAGGTCAAAAACAATATTTTCAAATCTCCACACGTTTACAATGACTTACTCAGTCATTGTACACAATCGTGCATCTTCGACTTGCTTCAAATCTTCATTTTATGCCACAATTTCATCAAAATTCTTCTACTTTTAGTCCATGAAGGCAATTATCACCTATAAACACACCTGAAGTAAAATAAGTACCAAAAATATTATCAAACCATTAAATAATAAGCAAAATATATTAAACATAGGTATATAAATATAGTCAAATAATCATTTATTAGTGCCACATAAACATTCTCTTTTTTATGATTAGGGACATATCTTTCGTTTACAGAAGAAGTAGTTGGAAGGTGACTATATTCATCAACTTCCATCGTATTTAAAGCAAGATGTCCCTTGATTCCTTCAAAGATCTGCTTTGCTAAAACAAGAGAATTTTTCCATGTAATCTATACCAAAGTGGTAGAAAGTTCTTCAACCTTCTCTCTTAATATCTTGATTGCCTCAGTTGTGGAGGCCGAGTTAGACTTTAATTCTAAAATTTGGTTTTTACGAGCAACATCTTTTCATTGCGGTGACTTTTGATTTTCACCAACAGGAGAGTTAGTTAAAGGTGAAGCTACCTTCTCAAGATTCTCAACCATTTGGGATATAAAACCTTCATTCCTTATTATAGTACGAACTTTTTCCTTTAAGGCTGCTAGAACAACAATTTCTTTTCTATTTCTTGTTCATTGCATCATGTCCCACTGGGCATGTCAAATTATTAGTAACTTAAATGATCAACCTGGAATGTGGGTGCCAAGGAGGAATTCTCCCAGAATTTGTACCTGACTTCCTCTAAATGATATAGATGGGCTTCAAGAAACATAGAATGTAAAATTCTCAACTACTAAGAAGCTAAATAAGTTGAAATAAGTTTTGGACTAAAGAAATGATTTGATTTAAGTAAAGGGAAAGTGCGAGCTTCAATGGGAATTTGAGATAATGAATACACAATGTAAATAAAACTAGAAAACAATAATAAGGTGTTTTCATAGTAGTCTGATTATTTTTCTATGTGTGTTTGAGGTTATGTTGTGTATTATGTGTGTCTCGTATCATAGTGTTGGTGAATTTATATAGTCTTCTTACCTTCAAGCAGTTTTCCCACTTCTCATATTTTAGCTAACTACCTACCACTATTCGTAACTTCACCCTCAAACAACTCTTTTGTAACTTCCTAACTTTTAACCCATTTAGCCATGTTTCTCCATAATGTCCATTACTCACTTTCATCCCGTTCAATCTCCATATTCTAGACTTCTGCCATTTATGAATTCTCTAGCTAAACATTTGTTGGACTTCTATGTTTCAGGCTCTTTCAACGGTAGACTGGATTTGTTTTATCGTATAGAAAATCTTAAAAAAGCATTGAATAATTATAATTATAAAATCAGCATATTATACAACCTAATGTCATTAAGTTAAGTAGTATATATATTCATATAAACAATGTTATGTAGTTTAAGTTTGTAACATACAACTTTCATAAAGCATATGCCCGAACATTCAGAGGATATTTGAGAACATACCATCTGAGAATGGCACGTTAGAACAATCACATTAACTTATTATGGCATCACACATAACATAAGTATTCAAACGATCAAATCTCCTCATTATATTCACAAAATAAACTTACTTATATTATACCATTACAATTCATATCCAAGTATTTACATTACATAACTTTTGAGAGTTTACAACGCCATACAAAATGTTTAACATGAAATGAGAAGCTAAACAACACATCCTAACTAGGCTCTTCAGATATCAACTGACCAGACCTTTGAGTCATTCTTATTCTTAAAATGACAGTACTAGAATTCTACTTGGTTGCCTTAGAAGCTAGAACTCCCTTATACCTGAAAATCAACGTTGCAATTTTGATGAGTTTACAAACTCAGTGAGTGAACCACCATCAATGTGCTTACTCCAGTTAGAACACAAATGTCAAGTATATAACCAATTTCAAGAATTTTTACACATCATCCAGTATCATATTTTGTATCACATTTTCTCATATTTCAACAAGTACAAGTACAAGTACAACATGTATACAAACATTTCTTAACACTATTTCAAAATAATCCATTAATTTATCTCAATCATTCATATGATTTATGTAAAGTTATATATTTGCAAATGCACATGTGACTCTATTTTTATTTTACTTTGTTATGACCAAGTGCCTATTTACTGTTCCGTATCTATTGTGGATACCTGGCTCATTTCATTTACTGTCCTGTATCCATTATGGATAACGGGCTCATTATTAACTAAGCCTGTGGCTTTTTGTGCGCAATTCCTAAGCTTAAAGCTCTTTTTCACATCGGTCACTCCGGTCACAACTCTTTCATCTAATCATGCATATTAATGTAATGGAATGCATCAATTCATATAATATGTTATCAATTCCTTTAATTCAATATGCTCATATCATTTATCACATTCTTCGGATCTGAGTCTAGTATTCACCATTCAGTTGAGTAAATATTCCATATTACATATACAATTTGAAAACACTTCCATATATAGTCCCAAGTATCAAACTCCTCGGACCAACAATGTTCGGAATCATAGCAATCAGATAAGTAATAGTTCATTAACTGAAAATTAACCCAAAACAATTCATAGTGAGAAACTTCTAGGTTAACTCAAAATACACTATAGAAAAGCTATTGCCTTGATGATCAGGCAATGTCTAGATGCTGACAATCAACTTGTGCTTCTTTAGTCATACAATACACATATATTTTAAATATTACTAAGTTAATAAATCATATGATTATTCACTCATGCACATGTATATGTGTCATGTTCAATATATGCTCAATTGACTTTCTGGGTATGTATCTTTATTCATAAATCTTGACCATTCAAACATTATAGCTTGTACACATCTAGTTTGTAATTAGGTTTATATCTTAAGTTAGTTTGATCACTCTAAATTCATCAATCATACATTCACCAACCTTTTCTAGCAATATATATTCACACAATTTCCCAATTCTTATTCATTCATACCTAGTTCACATTACTCGTATCCTTTAGATCACATTTGCATTCATAAGAACATGTTCATTCCTTTAACACTCATAAATTCTAGATTTTAGATATATTGATTTCAAAACAATCCATTCCTTAAGTTAAAACATCAATTAGCAACCTAAACTTATCAAAACCTTAACCAATTAGTTAAACATTAATATAGGTTCATTTCAGGCCTTAATCAAGTCCAAATACACCAAAGTAAAGTAACTTATCCTTAGTTGATTCAATAATCACACAAAATAGAAAATTTTCATTTCAAAGCATTGCCCATGATCATGGGATGAGCGAACCAAATGTTCACTCTACATTTTCCTTTAATTTCTCTAGATTCTAACACCTTCATACCAAATTCAAACATCTTTATATTAGTCCGTTAATTATACCTTAATTATACTTCAATTCCTCATCAATTTCATCTCCAATTCGAACTTAAAATCATTCAATTGGCATCTTATAAACTATTTATCTTTCATGCATACAAAAACAAAACAAAAACTTTCATTTAGTTAATTTCATCATAAATATAGTCATAGCTTTTTTCCAAATTCAAGAACACTTCACTAGCACCTTTATTTAGCATAAATTCACCTTCGTTTAAACTTCAAATCTCAATCTAAATCATCCATATAGTAACCTATAACCTGCGGTTCTCATGCATCAAAACAAAACAAAAAAGTATCCAATTCATGTATCATTTTTCTAGCACGCTTCATCATCAACACTAAATGATATCCATCCTAATTCAATCATCATAAACTTTCTATTACAACATGTCATAAAGAACAGTACTTTACTTACTTGTTTAACTCAAGTTCCACCTCAATTCATCAAGTCTACTTTGCCTTATATGCATGCAAGATCATCTCAAATACAAGGTGGGAATTGGATAGGTAGCAAGGATAAAAGACGACAGCATATACAACAATCATCTGGTTCTATAACTATCTTTATGAAGGTAAAAGCATGGATTTTGGTATGGCAATTGAACAAAACTTAGGCAAAATGCAAAGATGTAAAGAGGAGCAAGCTTTCAGCTATGAGAGAAGAAGAAGATGAGAGTTTCAACAAAAAGTTACAAATTAAGCAACTTGCCATGTGTGTGTCGTATGGTGTGATTAATGTTAGGAAACTTGTCAAGAGTCTAGGCCAGCTACATGCCCTCTCTTCATGCTGCCATTTGTCACCTAAATCTTAAGCCATTTGTCACTCAATCTCTAAGCCATTTGTCACTTAATTATTTATGTCAAATGTTACTCAATTCTACTACCATGTGTAACTTATTTCATAGGCTTAGTTATCCTAAATTTCCATGTATCAACTTCACATTTTTCCTAAACTAAATGCATATTTTAATTAATCAATTTTCCAATTGTAACAATTAATTCCAAATTTACTAATTATAATCCACCAAATCAAAATTCAAGACATAAGTAATAAATATTTCACATCATGATCATTTTAAACCTTTCGTACCCTGGAGTTCACATTATGATCATTTTAAACCTTTCATACCTTGGAGTTTGTCAATTGAGTGCACATATTATTTTTGTAATGTTTTCTAAATCATGATTCATATGTGTATGCAAATATAATGCATGTGAATGAAATGCATTTCATAAATTCTTAAATAATATGACTCATATGCAATAATCTAAGGCTCTAATCCTTAGTATAGACACCGGCTATTACAAAGTGAGTCAAAAATTCATCTAAGATTGTGAAAAATAAATTCAAATGAGTAATCAAAGTTTAACTATATCTTCTTAAGAACTTGTGCTTGCCTTCAAGTTTTAGTACAAAGACAAAAAACATGTAATTTTATATTATGATATTCCAAAGTTGCTAATAGTTTCTTATACATCATAATTAAAAAATAAATTATATTAGGCAGCTAATGCTTTCTTTTTTTTTCATGCTTTTAATGGATCTTCTCTCAAAAGTGATAATATATCCTGACTCAGTTTGAATTCCAATTAGTGGTCTATAGGTTTTGGAAATTTTGGAACAGGGTTAAATACTGTACCATTCTAGCCCACTTGTCATCCAGAAAATGATACTAGAAACTACAATTTTTTATTGGACACTAGTATCGATAGAATGGTAAGAACCATCTTAAACTTTTTGCCAAAGGATAGAGGACAAATTGGACCTATTGTCTTATATGTATTGACGCAATTATTCTTTTAAATTGTAATGGTAGTTTCTATTATTATTAATTTTATATTTATATAAGATTTAAAAACCTTTTTTTGATATTAATTGTAAGTATTGGTTACATAAAAAATGTGAAAATAAATATTAATAGAAACAAAGATATAATTGTTATATTAAATTTATATTATTAGGAATTTTTTAGACGACATTGATATAAAATTAAAAAATATGTAACATAATATATTAAAGAGTTATTTTGTAATTTTATAAAATAACTCGAAATCGTATACAATATTAACCAGACACTATGTTATATTATAACTAAATTTGACATTAAATTTGATACAATAGTTACAATATTATTTTGTGATTTTTATATTTTGAAATCATAACTTAATTTTTTAAAATTTAAATTTGAAGCAGACTCAAAATTTAGATTATATTTATTAATTTTTAGGTTGAGTCTGACCCCTCAGTGCATCAGGTCCATTTGCCACCGTAAGTTCTCTTTTCATAGATTATTCCATCGGGTCTATTTGTCACCGTAAGTTCTCTTTTCATAAATTATTCCAAAGAATATTCACCAAAACTCAATTGCTACTATCAGGTGCCCTTGTAGCCAATCTCAATAATCCACTATAACAGACAAATATATCATAAAGAATTAACTAACAAAAGCTACTCGATTATAAAAGTCAAGTTTTGCTAAGAAGTATATTTTATCTCAAGTCAATAACATATCGCTATGTTCTTTAACGAAGATGATGGTTTACCCATACAAGAAAGTACACTTTAAAATTAAAAGCTTAGACCTACATTGGCTTGTGTAACTTTGTCGGAAAATAAAAGTGGAAGTGAATGTAGTGGTGTTAAAACTAATCCTAGTAGTGGATATAAGCCTACAAATTATTGACAAACGTTGAAGACAAACTTTGCCTACCCTCCACCACAAATGCACCGCCCGTGACACCACAGAGTATGTTTAGCCATCTGCACAATCTGCCAATCTTCATTCACGGATTAATCCCCGTCTTCTTCTTCCTCTCCTATAAATATAAGTACCCTTACCCAACCCCATCACACATGCGCACTCCAAAAGTAGCAACAATAGGAGTAAACATATCCTAGAAACATGATGAGAACATTCCAAAGTGTGTTTATTGCGAGTTTATTAGTGATGGTAGTAATAAGCAGCAACGGGTTGTTTGAGGTTTCCAATGCCCAGAATATATGTAACATGCCAGTCTCTGGACTAATGTCATGCATTGGTTCTGTAACACCACCAAACCCAACCCCACCAACCACACAGTGTTGCTCGGCTCTTTCACACGCCGACATGCGGTGCCTTTGCTCCTACAAGAACTCCAAGATCCTACCTTCACTTGGAATCGATCCAAACCTTGCCATGCAGCTTCCTGACAAGTGCAAGCTTCCTCATCCTGCCAGCTGCTAGATTCTGACGAACCTCTTGTCTTCGCAGCTAGCTAGCTCTGTACCTCTATTTGTGACATGACAGTCACCCCCTGCAGAAACTGATAGTGACCTTCAAATAAAACGACTATGTATAAGTAGTCTATGCATTTCCTACCACTCCTTTTCAGCATTTCTATGTCACTTCCCTTACTTGCTATCTATATATGTGTGTTTCAGAGTGTGGTTTTATGATGATCAAGACTATGATTATATGATGATACCTGTTCGTAATTATGATTATGAAGATTAATGCCTGCATTTTGTCTCTATTGTTTTCTTTTCATGGTTGTTAGGCCGCTGGAATAAAACATATATGCAACTAAAGAGGTAAGAATTCTCTCTAATTGAGAATATATCTCATCTAAGAAATTTATGAAAAGAAATGTATACTCGCTCACATCATCAAATTGTAGATATTAGAAACCAAACATACCAAGTGTTTCATGGCATGAATAAAAGGACTTGTTCTATTCAAAATCCTCTCAATTTGGCACTTCAGCTTTGACAACAAACTTTTTGGTTAACTGTGATTTTATCTCTAGCAAATAACGTGTATTTTTCTTTTTTTTTGGAAAGATAATGAAGTTCAATGTTTTAAAAAATAGATTAGAAGTTAAACTGATAAGGTAAAAGGTTTAAATTTTAAAAGGTTCAATATGTACTAAACTGTTATAAAATCAGCTAAAGATCAAACAAAATAAAATTTTTTTGAAATATGATTAAAATAAATTATCCTTGTCTATTAAAGAATTTGAAATTTAATTAAAAAAGAGATTGTTAAATAAAGACTAATTGATTTACTTTAATTTATAAAATCTTATTAATTTTAAAAACTGATCGATTTTTAATAACACGAATTGTTAAAGTAAGTAGCACCAAAAAATTAAAAATACAATTGAAAAGTTGAACAATTCAATGTTTTAAATTTTTAATTTACCGAATAGGTTAAATTTTTTAATCATTAATGAAATCTATACATGAATTTTCCATAGATAGCCTAAGGGTGACAATTGGATTCTAGCCGATATTTTAACTATTATTTTATGAAAATGATGTCGTTTTAAACTTTTATTTTAAAAATTTTTGATTAGCTTAGTCAGGCTAGATTCAGGCTTGAGCTCAAGTTCGGGTCACCTCTAACTTGATTTATCTCAAGCTTAGACCGGTTGCCTTAGGTCCAACCCCAACTGGCAAGGGTCTTCTAGGCCCAGCACTATTAAATATCCCATTGAACTAAATTTGGTATTAAATAAATTGAAGACAATTAATTAATTAATATTATTGCAAAATCCTAGAATTTCTTAATATTTATAATAATATACAACTAAAATATTCCAGCACTAGTAAATATCCTATTGAACTAAATTCGGTATTAAATAAATTGAAGACAACTAATTGATTAATATTATTGCAAAATCCTAGAATTTCTTAATATTTATAATAATATACAACTAAAATATCTTCTTCTTTTCATATTAAAATCTCTTATTTAACTATTTAAGTGCCACACGTAGGGATGGCAATGGGTAGAGTTCGGTTTGGGTATTACTCTACCCATATTCATATCCATTTTTTATGACTCAACCCATATTCATATCCATCGGTTTTTACAATTTATTACCCATATTCAAATCCATTGGATTGCTCGGGTTTTTGGATATCCATCGAGTTGTATAACACATAAAAATATAACTTCTAAATAGAAAATATAAAGAGCAGATTTTTACGAACGCTCCAAATCAAAATTAGTTTAATAATAATAAGTCAAGATTTTGATTTGTATGTCTTAAAAAACCATAAAATTGGAATAATAAAAATCATAATGTTTAGTGCAAAGACAACATATATTTTCACAATCAAGAACGGGAACAAAGACTGAAATATTCAAAGTTTCAAATTGTCTTTGCGTGAACTCCACAACATTCAAAACTCCATCTCCATATCATTTACATTATTATCATCTTATAAGAAAATAAAATATGATGAAAAAGGTAAGGACTGAGGAGTAAAGTGGGGATTTTAAAGCTGTTTCTTCTCAGAAAATATTAATATTTTATTATATTTAACCATAAATATTTAAAAAACATAAAAAAATAGAGTTAATAAAAAGGGTAGGATATGGGTATTCATCGGTTCAGGTTATCACTAGACCCATATCCAAATCAATATCCACATCCATTTTTTAGCATCCATTTAAAATCCATTTTTTAGCCTCCATGTCCATTTTTTTGGGTCGGGTAGTGCAGATATTAATCGGGTTGAAAACCCACTGCCATCCCTAGTCTTGACATGACCTAATTAACTTTTGATTCGCTTAATAAAAGTCAATGTACTTAATGACAACAAATAGCATGGAATTTGTTTTAAGTATTAATATATGTTTCAATTGTAAAGGCACCTACAATAGTTCCAATCACTTTCAAAAATAAAAAACATTTAAAAATAATAGAGAAAAAGATAGAAAATAGAAGGTTGACAAAATCTATAAATTTATTCTTAGTGAAATATATTTTGATGATTTTATATTTATGTGAAATAACATTTTAGTATTGGCATTAAAACATTTTTCAAAGTAAAAGAACACAGAACTCATATATGAATTAATTAACTTTGAAATTATCCTAAGTTTTAAATTTGTAAAAATTTTATAGTTTTAATTTAAAAATTATTCTATTGATAGGTTCAAACTTTGGTATTCAGGGTGTTCAAGACAATAAAATGAGTTAGGTAGTATTGTTTTTAATGTGGTATATGCTTACACACCCCAAGTAGGGTTAGACAAACAACTTAAGTGCTAATTCTGGGAAAAGCTAGATGAGATGATTTAACAAATCCCCCCTGACAAGAAAGTTATTCTAGGAGAAGACTTTAATTATCATAGAGGGGCAACCTCGGAAACATATCCATGGACTCATCGAATGATAGTGGGATTACTTTGTTAAATTTAACAGTATTGTTTGAATTGGTGATAGCCAACTCTTTTTTTTTTAAAGAAGAGCACTGGTGATTTTTAAAAGCAAAACCATAAAAATGCAAATTGACACTTCTTTGTAAGGTGAAATGATCGACCTATTTGCAAGGATTGTAAGGTGATACCCAATGCTTGCTTGTGTACTTAGCATAGATTGTTGGTTATCGATCTTACAATTAAGGGTTAAAGGAAGAAGTGAAGTCTTAAGAGATCTAACAAAGTCAGATGGTGGAGCCTTAAAGGAGATATGGTGGAACAATTTAAGGATAGAGTAATATATGAAGTATAATGGAAATTAGAAGGAGATGTTAACAAGATGTGTAAGAGTGTAACAACTCTTGGAAAGGAATGTGCTAAAGAGATCTTAGGTGTTTCTAAAGGGTCTAGGGATAGTAAGATAGAGTCTTGGTAATGAAATAAAGATGTACAAAAAAAGGTTAACATCAAGAAGGTTGCCTATAAGGCTCTATTGGATAACACCAAAGAGATAGAGAGGCTAATAGAGAAAGTTACAAATTGACAAAGAAAAAGGTGAAGAAGATAGTCTTAGAAGCTAAAAGCAGGAGTTACAAGAAATTATACCAACAATTGGAAACTAAAGATGGAGAAAAGGATATACTTAAGTTGGTGAGAGCTACAGAAGAGAAAGTGAGATATTTAGATCAAATTCTTTATATAAAAGATGAAGTAAGGTGGGAGCTCGTGGATAAAAATGACATTAAGTAAAGATGGTAGAGATACTTCTATAGCTTTTTTAATAAAGGCATAGAGGACATCTCTTTACGTGATCTTAGCAAATTCGAGAGGTATCATAACTTTACTTGTTACTAGCAATTCGTAAGGGAAGAAATTAAAAGATTTTTAAGGGGAATGAAGAGTGGAAGGGCAGTAGGGCCTGATGAGATAGCTATAGAGATGTGAAAGAGCCTAAGAAAAGAGGGTCTTACTTGGCTAGTCAAGCTCTTTAATGCAATCCCTAAGATTGCCAAAATGTCGAATGAGTGGAGACTTAGTATGTTAATTCCTCTATATAACAACAAAGGGGACATCCAAAGCTATAACACCTATAAAGGCATCAAATTAGTTAGTCACACCTTAAAGTTATGAGAGAAGGTGATTGAGAAGAAAGTGGGAAAGGATGTACCTACCTCAGCAAACTAATTTGGTTTCATGCCAGAAAGGTTTACAATAGAATATTTACATCTCCTTAGAATATTAATAGAATATGATAGGGAAAGACAACGTAACCTACACATGGTTTTTATTGACTTAAAGAATGCATATGACAAGGTAGGTAGGGAAATCATATGGAGGTGTTTAGAAGTTAAGAGAATTTTTATGACCTATATACAAGTTATTACGGATATGTATAAAGGTGTTAATACTACAGTAAGGATGATAAGGGGAGAAACATAGCATTTTTTAATCAATATTGGTCTATATAAAAGCTCTTTATTGAGCCTCTTTTTGTTTGCAATAATGATGGATGAGCTTACTAAGAATATCCAAGAGGATGTGTCTTGGTGTATGTTGTTTGCTCATAACGTTGTTTCAATGGATGAGAAAAATAAGGTGTCAATATCAAGCTAGAATTTTGAAGCGATACATTAGAGTCGAAGGGTTTTAAATTGATCAAGACTAAGATTGAGTACTTAAAGTGTAACTGTCGGGACCCGTTCCCGGACCTCAACTTTCATGCAGAATATCATAAAACGTGAGCTTTTTCCAATACCGAACACCTTGACCATTATCGGGTCATCTTCT
>JAOQMS010000005.1:11151533-11165737 GCA_027563885.1 Erythroxylum longipes
AGGAGTAAAGTGGGGATTTTAAAGCTGTTTCTTCTCAGAAAATATTAATATTTTATTATATTTAACCATAAATATTTTTTAAAAACATAAAAAATAGAGTTAATAAAAAACGGGTAGGATATGGCTATCCATCGGTTCGGGTTATCACTAGACCCATATCCAAATCCAAATCCATATCCACATCTATTTTTTAGCATCCATTTAAAATCTATTTTTTAGCCTCTATGTTCATTTTTTATGATCGGGTAGTGCAGATATTAATCAGGTTGAAAACCAACTGCCATCTCTAGCCACACGCAAGCGAATCCCGCTTTTTCTTTTTTCACATATTACAAGTTTATGGTAATAATCTTGTAATATGAGACTATCATCTTTATTTTTTAAATGAATACTAAATTATTAATATAATAAAATGCTTTAAAAATATCCATATTCATATCTATATCCAAACAACTATAATATAATTCTATCATCTTTATTTTTTCCATCCATATCCTTCAAGCAAACGACTTTTATCATCATTATCAACACCCAACATAAATCTCTCTAAAGCACAACATTTGAGAAGGCCTGATAATATGTAAACTTAATCCTACTTAATAGAAAAGCAAACGACTATCTCTTTTCTAAATTTATAACCAGAGTAGCCAAAGATTATATTTGATAGAACAGTTAATAATAGAATGTAATGAAATGGAATATTATTTCATCGTTTGAGATGAGAGTTTATAATGGAATGCAATAAAATATGAAAGATTTTATATACATCCTATTTTATCATAAATAGTAAAAATGATTTACCTTCAATTTAAGAGGTTTAGAATAAAATGTAAAATAATAAATTAAATATGCACTATTTAATATACCCTTAATAATTTTTATAATATCAATTGTACCTCCAACCCTATGTTTTATATCTATTAATATATGTTTTGTTCTATCATGTAAAGAACAGTCATTTATTATTATTATTATGCATACATTTCATTCTATACCATTTCATTCCATCCATCTTTCAATTAATAGCTCAGAGAGGAGTTGACAAAGCGGAAGAAAAAGTTATACATAAAAGAGCGAAATCTCTACCTTTTGTCATCGCCTGAGGTAAAGAGAGAGACCGAATTGACCATTGACCTAATTCAGAATGTTCTAGAGCGCTAGCCGAAAGAGGAGATCCTTATTTGCCCTAAATAGTGTTTGTGTAGCTTTACTCATGTTGTCATTTCCATTCATTTATCCAGAGTCGTTTTACTTTAATTAGCCGTTGACGATTGTAACGCTATCTTTTCGTCTTGTAATTTTCTTCAACTCTTATTTTTTCATTTTCAATTTAATAATCTTTTAACTTTTCATAAAAAAAATTTCCGTATATTACATTATAAACTCTTTTATCCTTCCAAAACAATAATTTTCTAATATTACATCTATTTATTTTTTATTCTATTATAAACCATTCATTTTTATTCCATTTCATTATATTAAACTTTTTGCGTGCAAAAATGTGCAACCAGACATAGCTTGAATGGCTTAAAGATGCAGAGATTGGCAAGCCGATGCAAGATAATGCCTTTCCTGTAAACCTCCTAGTCTGCTGAGAACAAATAGTTTCTCTTACAACTTTCAATACATCCGGAAGGGGCATAATCAACATATAGGTTAGATAAAACACCATGCAATCATTAGAAAACAACATTCTTTATAAGTGTTAAAAAATTTTCACAGAACAAAAATTATTCAAGAGTGTAACTTATGAGACTAAAAGAATAGTTTTATCTTTTAAAAAAAAACGAAAGAAACTGAGATGAACATAAAGGCGCCAAGTTGCTCATTGGTGAAGTGTTGCTTGGGGATGAGCACAAACAAAGCGACAGGCAGCTTTTGGAGCTCAGTAAGGGAGCAGTAACAGGAGAATGCAGCAGTCAGGGGCAATATTTCTTGTCACTGTAGCGGTTTATCTATCTTGAGACAGAAGTTGTCTGGAAATTGACCAAAACCTCAACAAAGCATATCGCTTTCAAGTGTCCCAAGCAAGTAATTGCAAACGTTCAACTTGTCAATTATTTTGCCTTGGACATTCCACATCCATCAAAAATGATGTTGCCTGACAAACTTAGACCCTCTCTCTGTACAAATACATATGCATGGTTCATTCTCTGCTCCGAAACTGCATTAAGTGGGCGCAAATCCAACTTTTTAGGTAAGTTCTTGGTCTCATGGTCTGAGATTGCTCAAACCAAACAAATAACATGCCTGCCAGACCACCGGAGGAGCCTCCATACACGTTGTACTCCTACCTATCACCCCTCTTTGTATCAGATTTCCTTGTGCACCATAGAAAAGACAATAAACACACCAACCACCAAAATCCTATGAAACGGCTGTATAATATTGACATCTTGGGCATCAGCAGGCTGCAAAGACTTGCATCAATGGCAGCAAGAGAACAAAAATTGAAGCTTTCTCAGCCTACATATGGAAGATTATGACTATTATCATCAATGAAAAGTGGAATGTTGAATGGTTAGTTATCGAATAGATCAGGTGCAACTTCTACGTCGAATTACAAGGAACGTGTTTTCTGTGGCTATAGCAGAGGAAAGATATTCCAGCTTTGAGACAATATTCTAATCCAGATGTAGCTACAAAGTTCATTATGCAATATCAAAGGTCCCCAATGAGTCTATGTTTTAATTGATAATTAAAAAATATTGAACTGGTCAAAGGATAGAATCTATTGGACAGAATCTATGTTTTAAAAACCGGATCAGACATCGAACTGGTCAAAATAAAAGTTTAAGAATTTAACAGGTATAAAGTAAATAAAAAATAAAAATTACACAAGGAACAGAAAAATAAAAGAACCGATATGTGCATTTTGTCCTCCAATTTTTTAATTGATAATTAAAAAATAACAGGAACTGCAGTAAAAAAAATTACATAAAACAAGCTGAAGTATGTGATGTATGAAGGAAACAAGGTGTTGGTTTCAAGCAGAAGTGATTGCACACGATGCTGCCAGCAATACAAATGGAACAATAAGCTGACCCTTAATACAACAAATAGCCTATAAGCAAACCATAATAAGAAGGGCAGATTAATGAGAGTAAGCCTAATGATATGTGAATTGCACCAAGAACTTAAGCACTGCACCTTCTATAGACAACCAATACTTTGTTTAAGCCTAAAAATTGTTTTGTCTGCAATAGTTGTAGTTTTCAACAACATATCAGGAAAACAGAAATTAAGCTATGAAATTAATAAACTGAACAAAGTACCATGCCTATAAACCTATGAATCTGAAATTATTGAATTTCTAGGATACAAAACTGCATTGTCTAGCAGAATTAAAAAGAGATAAACTGCCATGATCACCAATCAACAAAGAAAGAGAAAAAGGAACACCAGAACCAAACACAGCCACAAGCTTTTCTAATTAGATATAATTTACTCAACACCAGAAATGTCATTAATGAAATCAATAAAACCACGAGTATCGTCAACAAAACAAGACCTTAAAGTTACAAAATGAACTGTAGTCAGTAGCTCACGGTAAACATTAATACAAACTCAGAGTCAAACTGTCAACCTTACAACAATGATAGTCATATTTCATCATAAGTGAATTGAATTCATTGTAAAAAGATCTTTATTACCTTTTTTTCCCAAAAAAATTCATAAGGAAGGGTATCAACATGTAGCAGCAATTTACAGAAATAAAACCTAAACTTTCAAAAGAGTTTAAGAATTTACCCAAACATTTTATACTTTAACAATTTCCTTTCTTCTTCCTCTTCTTCTTTTTTGTATTTGTCCGGAGAAATCTTTCAGTTCTTTGATCTGTCATGCACCAAACAGCAAAACATTATCAGAATTATTGGTGATATCATATATGAAAAAGACAGTATCTCATTCTGATTAGTTAAACTCCAGATGCCAAGAAACAGACAGACATCTTGCATCTTTCCATCCACTTTCAATTGAAACTTAGGTTTCTTTCATCAATATCAAACTTTCGCAAACAGAAAAGATTTAAACTTGAATCTTTTTCTTGACAGAAAAAACTAACAGGAAGGGGAAATAGAAACAAAAGGAAAACATGACAGCGTCTTCACTACAACTGAAACTCTTGGCAAGAGTATGCAAAATATCTTATTTAATAGAAAGCTTGTTTTAAGTACCAAGATTGGGAAAAGAAACCAAGCTTCCGAGAAGCATAAAAGCAGGATCATGAATCAAGTCTTGTCCTCTGTAGATATTACATAAAAAAAAAACAGAAATAAGGACCCTCATTTCGCTCGGAAGTCAGATCTTCAAAGCCAAAAGTTGTTAAAAAAAACATGAACGAAGTGTCGTAAGCGTTATATGGAAGAAACAAAGAAGGAAATCAAGCCTTTGAGCAACATGAAACAAAAACAGGAAAGAAAACCGATTTGCCTCTATAACTCAAAGACTGAGAATCAAAACCCTGAAATCAAGCACATTTGCGAACAGAAATGACAGGAATAAGGCTTGGCAAACAGAAAAGAAAACACACAAACCTAATAACAGAAAGAAAAAAAAAGACAGTCACCACATGACAGAAAAGCATATACCACAAACAATCAAGAGTAGCTAAAAATATAAGCTAAAAGAACACAAATAGTCATGAAATAGGGAAGGGGTGGTGAAGCATCGGCATCTGAGCTCCTCCAACAAGGGCTCCTTGCAATTACTCTTTGTACCATATTCAAATTCCAGGAAAAAACAACAAGTAAAAGGTGAAAAGCCCATAAAAGACAATATCCAGAATCAATGATATCTAGTAAGTTTTTCTTGCCCACAAGCTCTTGCATTCTCATTATTCATTGCCAAATTCACAAAACCACACAAATCCCAGCAAAAAAACTGCAGAAAAAATGGTACTCAAGGATGAGAGAGATAGAGATAAAGAGCAGGAGAGAGAGGCAGAAAGGCAGAAAACCAGTTCAGTTCATGGTTCAGAAATTATTTAACTGGCCGGTTTTCACTCTCAACAGTTAAAAGTAGAACCGAACATGGAAACCAACCAGTTAGTGTTTAATCCAATCAAACTGGCCAATCCAGTCCGGTCTTTATATCATTGGATAGAATACCATAGGCCTGGCTTCTTGATGATGTCAAATATTGTGTCAGGCCAAGAACGTCCAGCACTGGTTATGCCATTGGGGAGAAGGTTTCCAGTTGCTGTATTGGATTTGGGATCTGGAAGTCCTATCTAGGCACATTATGCACAACTGTACAGAAATTGCGGTCAAATAGATTAATCAAATGTCAAGTTGTAGGAACAATGGATAGACAATCTCTGCTATTTTGTGGCCTCAACTAGGTGCTGCCTTGGAATTCAAAAGTCATACATCAGTTACACATCTCCAGCCCTAGCCTTTTCCCTTCTCATTAGCTTCTTTTGGAATATGCACTATTTTAAGTTGGTTTTCTAAAAAAGCCAGTTGATTAGAGAAACTCCATAAAAACTCAGGACACAGATCTGACTCTGTTGCATGAAGTATCTTATGAGCAAGTACCACTAAATAATCTATGCTGTAATTCATTATGCATACCATATGATGCATAATGAAAACCTCGTGGCAGTTCCAATTATCAGACAGAAAGCACTTCAGTGACAACTGAGAGATGGTAAATATTGTAAAAACCAACCGAACTCGACGTCAACTGGATTGTCTTGCTTACTAGGTGGATTAAACTGAGGAAAAGAAAGCTTGCAGCAGATTATAATAACAAAAGCTTATGTAGGCCAACTTTGTAGGAAACAAGTCCAGATCGAACAGTTTAGGCGAAAAATTGATCTGAAAATTTTGGGTACCTCTCATTCAGGTCAGCAGTCTGTTTTGCAAGGGCATCTAAACCCTGAAAAAAGCCCAAGTCTCAAGACATTAGATTTTGCTAGGACACGGGGAAAGACATAACATATAGAATGATACCAAACAACTAGTCCTGTATGGAAAAGAAATATGATGGATAAGAAGAGGATTTTCATTCCATTATTGGGTGACCTACTACTTTCTAATGGAAGCTAGGCAATCAAGATCTTCTGGAACATATCAGCTGAGAAAATACTTAGTTAACATCTAGAGGTATGTCATTCATAACTAAGAAATAAGTTGTGCAACACAACATTCTATCATCAATAATGCAGAAGCAAAACAAAAGAAACAGTAGAAAAAACAACACAAAGGGTAAAGCGTACTCCTGTCTTGTGCACTCATTCCACCTTCATGCAACAATTCCTCTGCTACAGACTCCAGCTCTCTTCATCAAAACATATGAAAAATTAGTTATGGTAAAAATAATTTTCAACAAACATGGGGGGCAGTAAAGAATATGTGTGATAAATTCCAGTATGATATTCACCTCGTTGGCAACAGAGCTCCCACAACAACTGGCCACCAAAACTGCATGATCTCTAGGTGTTGTTGTTGTTGTATGTACCTGGATAACTGCTGGTATTATGCAATTGATAAAAGATAGAACTGCAAGAGGATAATGACTATAAGCACTTATGCTAACAGAAAATGAAAAATGAGAACTTCATCAGACCATTTGAAGGATGTCCAAGAATTGTATCCAGCTCAAATATTGTAATGAGATCTAAGAGGAAATAGTAGCATAGTCAAGAATGAAACTGGGATAAAAAGGGAAATACACACACCTAGCTAAAGGTTATATATTGGACATCAGTAATCAGCACCCATTGAAGGTGAATCAATACAGAATATGACAAACGAGAGTTTTGTAACAGGAACAATCATTTTGTTGTTAAGTACCTTAAGTTGACATGAAAACACATGTTTTTGTCATTTCTGCTTTCAGCTTTGCATCCAATAAATCAAAGGACTCCAGCAGTTCGTAAACTTAACTATATTGGCTAAAAGTTCTGGAGTTAATTTACTGTCTGAGTTGAAGAACCATTTCCCTAATGTTGGCATTTTTGCCAAAAATATTAACTACTACTTTCATCTATCACATCACAAAACCGTAATAAAACTTGAAATGCAACACAAAGGGAGAAAGCATGGAAGAAATAGAAGTCAAAACAAGGTTATCCATACACTGATCAATTAAGGCAATCACAGCAACAATTAGATTAATAAGTGTCCTAAGATTGCAAAAACCAATGCTAACAGATCTGTAGATCAATATATAAGTCCGAACCATAGAAAATCTCACATCATAAATTTCTTCTAAATATTCTGACGCCAATAACTTTACGGACAAAAATACTCAGCAAATTTTAAACACTAAAGACTTACCTGACTTCCATATCAATCTTGAGTTGCCGACGTTGACGGATGTAACCCGTTAATCAATGTGGTATATGTTATTTCGTCCAAATATACTCCTCTAACAGACATGTGATCACATATGTTAAAGGCTTCTTCCAATTTTTCTTGTTTGCAAAATGCATTTGTAAACACATTACAAGTAACAGAATCAGGAAGAATTCCTTTATCATCCATCTCACTAAGAAGGCTGGCTGCTACTTTCATATTTCCCATTTTGCAATACCCATTTATGATAATAGTGTAGGTTATTTTATTTGGATGTATAGCATGGGAGGACATTTCTTGCAAGAGACTTTCAACTTTATCCATCCTGCCTAGTTTGCAATAGCCACTAATAACTGCAGTATAGCAAGTCACATTTGGGAATAAGCCCTCCTTTCTCATCTCATCAATAAGAAGATATGCATCATCCACAAGGCCACTGTTGCTTAGTCCATATATTAGAGAAGAATAAGTGAATGATGTTTGTGGTATGCCCCTGCTTTTCATGTCATCACGAAGTCTAAAGGCTTCTACCAAATTCTTGTTTTTACTGTAAACCCCAATTAGGGTATTATAAACAACAGAATTTAGCTTCATTTCAGAAGCAAGCATTTCAGAGAATAGAGTTTTTGCCTCTTCAACTAGATTAGCTTTGCAGTAACCATTCATCATGACCCCATAGGTATATATATTTGGTGTTATGCCATTTTGCCGGCACTCATCCCACAGGCTAACAGCTTCTTCTAATTTTCCCAAATTACAGAGACCATGCAATAGTAAATTGTATGTGTAGATGTCTGGCTTAATTCCTCGCCTTACCATCTCTTCCTTAAATTTAAAACCTTCCTCAATTTTCCCCTCCTTACAACACCCCAAAATCAGTGTGTTGTATGAAATCTTGTCCAATACCAAACCCCTTTGTAGCATCTCCTTCAGAAGCTTCCTAGCTTCTTGCACCTTACCCGCTTCACAAAGTCCATGAATAAGAGCATTTGAGGTTATGGTATGGACTGCAAAACCTTTCTCCAATAGGTTAAACCAAAGTTCAAGAGCATCAGACTCTTTTCCACTTTTGCACAACCCACTGACCAATGTGGTGAGCAATCTGTCATTTGGCCTTAAATTTTTTAACATCATATCCCTAGTAAAATGAAGGGCAGAATCAAATTTGGACTTCAAGCATAACCAACTAATGACAGAGCCATATGCATCTTGGTTTATTTGTACGCCTCGCGATAGCATTTCTCCTAATTCATGCTCAACATTTTCCATTCGGCTGGCCATGGAAAAACCTTGTAAGAGTGAATTGAGAGTAACTACATTAGGACTTAACCCCTGGGATACCATGATGTCTCTTATTTTTAGCGCCTCATTTATATTCCCCATCTTACAATACCCATTTATAAATGTGTTATACACAACTTCATTTGGTAAAAAACCCTTCTCACTCATTTCTGTCAACATACTATTGGCATCATCAAATTTCTCTAACTTGATTAATCCATTAATCAAAACACTGTAAGTTATAAGACTTGGATTAACCCCCTGTTTTATCATCTTCTCTTTGAACAGAAAGGCCTCATCTAATTTTCCATGTTTGCACAAGCCATGTATAATGTTATTGTAAGTAACAACATTCGGAGCAGTGCCTAACCTGTCCATCCTTTGAAACAATCCAACAGCATACTCAACTCTACCCCCCCTGCACAATGAATTAATCATGGTGCTAAACAAGTAAACATCCGGTGTGATACCACCATTACATATAGCATCAAATACTAAATAACTTTTCTGTAATTCATTAGCCTTCACCAAAGAGGTCAACAAAACATTGCATGTCTTCAAAGACGGAAACATACCCTTGTTTGCCAATACACTAAACACGTCAACAGCAAAACTGAAACCCGGGTGCTTAAATTGTGTACAGTAAACATGTATTAGTAAATCAACTACCTTGATCCCAATACTCGGAGCAAATAAATTTAAATCAGCCATAGTCATAGCAATCTCAATGTGCCTGCTGTGTACATTATTAGCAAACAAAGCTGGCACTTTCCCATCAATCAAACGAATCAAAAGCAACCTAGCAGGCGATCGAAGATTGGAAGAAACAAGCAACCGAATCAAAAGGCAATAAGATCGAACCATGAAACGGAACTTACAAATTTTAGACGCAAAATGAAAGAAATTCAGAGTCGTTTTGGAGTTAACATTCAATCCAATATCTTGGAAACAGCGATCAAATTCAAGAGGGCTCAACAGGGGCAAGAGTTTTTTGCATTGAGAAGAATCTAAATGAGAACTAGATAGAATAGAAGACACCCATTTGACCAAACTCTCATCAGATGCGTTAAGCAAGGTCTCCCGCGAAAGTGCAGGGTCCTGTGGGTGTGGGCGGTGGTTTTGTTGAAGTACGGGAGAAACGCAAATCAAGGAACGAACAGTAGAAGGATAAAAGGGGAAACTTTTCGCGGTCGAGAGCTTTCTTAAAACCATTAAAGAATGCATAGAGATAGAGAAAAAGAGAAAGCTAAAAGGCTAAAGAGATTAGTATGGAAAGAAGAAGAAGAAGAAGAGAGGCTAACGTGGAGGAGGAGGAGAGTCCATGAGGAACAGTGAAGTAGATTGTTATCGTCGAGAGGGTATGAATGAGCCACGACACCATGAACAAGCTTTTTGGGTCTTTTGGTTGCGAGAAGAGAGCAGCAACCAAGGCGTGTGTGCCGCCAGCAAGACGGCCGTGCCAAACCAGGGTTGGCTGATGATGGTGACCAATGGGCTCTTTAGTTGATATTTGGGCTTTCAATGATGAATGGCAATACGACAGTTGAATGAACCCCAGTGAACCACATTCTTCACTCCCTAGGGCATAGATTGCGACGTCTTCCAGCTAAGGCATAAGAGTACGTTAGATGATGAGCAAATGAAAATTAGGGGCTAAAAGCCTATACTAATTTATAAAGATGGCTGTCAAATGTTTCAATGATAATTTATAATTTTATTAATAATGATAAAGTTTCTGAAATGTAAAGAATATCCTCCAACTTATTGTTAATTGTATCTTTCTAATTACTAGTTGTTTTTTCTTAACTAATAGTTGTATCTACTAGCTAATAATTATATCTAATATAGAGATTGTTCAAAATTGACTTGATCAGCTAGGAGTTGTAGAACAACAAATCAAGAAGAACTAGGTTTAAGGTATATTCAAATTACAAGCAAAGTTCTCCTTGTAAGATGAATATGAAACTTATTAATTAACAAGGAAATTTTATAGGTATAATGGATGCTTGTGCATCACTTAAAAGAACTAACGCTATATTTGGTTGAACATAAAATTTTTAATGGAATGGAATAGAATAGAATGGAATGGTTTTAATGGAATGGAAAATAAATGGATATAATATTAAAAAATTGTTGTTTAAGAGGGATGGAAGGGTTCATAATGTAATATAATGAACTTTTGTTTGGATGAAGAGTTTACATTGTAATATAATGTAAAGTTGTTTATCATTTTATATTCCATCATAAATCCCGCAAATTAGAGGTTTTTCATTTTTACTGTTTAGGATGGAATGAGATGTAATATAAAATCTAATGGAGGAAATAATTATGAACTTTTATATTATATACATTGAAACGCAAGATATAAATTTATAGGACAGATGAGCTGTAGTACAGCTGGAACAATTTGAAAACAATCAAAATATTAAATAGGATGAGATATGCAGTTAATATACAGATTGTATGTATCAAGTGGTTATTATCAGAGATAGATCAAATCTTCATAGCGATATTATTCTCCCTCAAGATAGTTCTCGGTGAGAGAGACCGATCTTGTCTCGTAGTAAAAGAAAGCAAGTTCGTGGAAGTGACTTGGTTAAGGCATCGACAAGTTGAACTGTGGAGGAGATGTGAGCAACTCTGAGAGTGCCATTTTGAACTTGATCATGTATGAAGTGAAAATCGATGGCCGCATGCTTCATTCTGGAGTGAAAGACAGGATTGGAGCACAATTGATTTGTGCCAATGTTATCACAGTAAATCACAGGACAATTTTGCAACTAAATACCAAGGTCATCTACTAAAGAACACACCCAATTTATTTTAGCAGTGGTATTGGCAACAAAACGATATTCTGCCTTAGTAGAGGAACGAGCTATAAAGCGTCATTTCTTTGAACTCCACGAAATTGGATTTCTACCAAGGTAAATAATGTAGGCACTAGTTGAGCAAAAAGTATCCTTATCACCTCCCCAATTTGCATCTAAGAAGGCATGCAATGAAAGTGGAGAATCACGATATAGCTGAAGGCCAAGATTAAGAGTTCCACAAAGATAACGAAGTAAACACTTAATAAGAGTCCAATGCTCAGTTGTAGGCTTGTTCATAAACTGTGAGAGTTTGTTGACAGCAAAAGCAATATCCAGACGAGTGAGAAGAAGGTACTGGAGACTACCCACAACAGCTCGAAATTCTGTAGGATCAGATAGATTAGCCCCTGAATGTAAAGAGAGTGTGGAATCTATTGGAAGTGGAGTTTGAACTGGTTTTGCATTAGACATGTGAGTATGAGCAAGAAGATCTTGCAAATATTGTCCCTGTGACAACAAAAAGCCTTGCTTGTTAGGTATAATTTCTACCCTAAGAAAATAAGAAAGATTTCCAAGATCTTTAAGTGAGAAGCAGTTGGCAAGTGATTGAACAAACTGATTTACCGAAAGTGCATCATCCCCTATAATAATGATATCGTCAACATATACAAGTAGATCTAATAGGTGTCCACTAAAATTGAACATAAATAAAGATGTATCAGAATGAGAGTTTTTAAAACTGCTTTAAAGAAGAAAATTGCGAAGTTCTTGATACCACCCATGCAGAGCTTGTTTTAGCCCATAAATTGCTTTTTGCAATTTGCAAACATGCAATGAAAATCTTGGTCCACAAAATCAGGGGGCTGATGCATATACACTATTTCATGAAGATGACCTTGCAAAAATGCATTGTTAACATCAAACTGGCGAATAATCCATTCATGACTTACTGTTGAGAACAAGTCGAATTGTAGTGGGTTTGACTACCGGGCTGAATGTGTCATAATAATCAATTCCTGGACATTGATGAAAACCTTTTGTAACCAAACGAGCCTTGAACCTGTCAATAGAACCATCAGACTTTCATTTAGTGCGAAAAATCCATCCACAACCAACAATAATTTGAGTAGGATGAGGTGGAAATAGCTCCTAAGTCCCATTCTGAGCAAGAGCATTATATTCGTTAGACATAGCATGTCTCCATTTTGAATCCTTAAGAGCTTGAGCTAGTATAGTAGGTTCAACATCATGAGATTTGGTTAGTTAGGTAAGAAGATTGAGTTTTTGAATGGGTTTGTAAATGTTATCTTTGGATCTAGTTTGCATGGGATGATTGGATCTTGTGGTGTGCTGGTGGAGTTGATTATTGTCAGGTTGCTGGTTGAATGTGGTTTTGGTAGTTGGAGGTTCACACTGGAGTTGCGATTGAGTACCAACTTCAGATGGTGGCATGAGTGGCGAACTCATAGATTGTATTTTTATTATTGGTGGTATGAAAGTAGAAATAGTGGTGCATTGGGGACCTGGAGATTATGTTTGTAAGGATTTGAATGGAAATACGGGCTTAATGAACCTAACATGTCTAGAAATATAAATTTTGGATATTGAAGGATCAAGACATAAGTAGGCACTTTGAGTTAATGAGTATCCTAGGAAAACACAAGGTTTGGAACGAGAGTCTAATTTGTGACAGGTATATGGTCGAAGCTAAGGATAACATAGAAACCCAAATACTTTGAGTTTTGAGTAATTAGTAGGACAACCAAAATTTTTTCATATAAAGAAGAGAGATTTAATATCAGAGTTGGCAGTCGATTGATCAAATAAACTACTGTGGCAAAGGCAGTAGACTAGTAAGTTAAAGGAATAGAGGCATGGGAGAGAAGGGTGAGACCTGTTTCGACAATATGGAGATGAGGACGTTCAGAGAAACCATTGTGTTTAGGTGTGTGGGGCGGAGTAGTGAAATGAGCTATACCCTGAAGAGCAAGGAAATTAGAAAAAGCAAGATATTCACCATCATTATCAGAATATAAGGCACTAATGTGATGATTAAGTATTTTACGATAATGGCTTTAAATCGGATGAATATTTCTTCACATTTGATTTTTGTTTTAAAGGATAAAACCAAATATATTTAGTATAATGATCCACAAATATTACTTAATCCTTAAAACCATCATAAGAGACAATTAGTGAGGTCCAGACATCAGAAAAGATTATCTGAAGAGGCTGACTTGAAGTAATGGTAGAGCTAGAAAAAGAAAGTTTGTGACTCTTATTGCAATAACTTTCATTACATGAAAGATACAATGGAATAGAGGATGATAAATCTAAATGATTACTGGAAATAACATGTTTTAAAATTGAAAGTGAAGGGTAGCCTAATCTATTCTGCCATTCTGATGAGATAGTTTTGACATTGGAAAAGGCAATAAGGGGAGAGGATATTGGCCACTAATAGACACCATCTTTAGTATGACCCTTCAGAAGCACTACTCCTGTGTGAAGATCCTTCACAAGAAAAGAGTGCGGTAAGAATTTAATGGATGTATTATTAGAAATGCAAAATTTTGAAATTGAAATCAGATTCCTTTTCATGTTAGGTGCACAAAGAACGTTGTCTAAAAAAATTGAGCATTTGGAGATTTGATAGAAGTGGAACCAGTATGAGTTATGGGAAGACTCATTCCATCAATCATTATATCATTGGATCCATTGTAGGGTGTATGGTGTAACACCCCACTCCCACCGAACCCGAACCCGATATCGACCGTGATATCCGAATCCGTGCCCCGCGAGGGTGGCG
>JAOQMS010000005.1:11165837-11194012 GCA_027563885.1 Erythroxylum longipes
ATGCCAAAAATGCCCTCAATTCATTCTTATGCATTTATTCCATAAACTATTATGCTTAATTTAACGAAAAAAATTTTCGGGGGCTAACATCCAATTTAACCAAAAACATCTCATTTACTTATGGAATACTTCTTTTATTAATTTCCCTCACATCACATTCATAAATCCAAGCAAATATATCAAAAATTTCTAAACATATTTCACGCCTAAGTATGTATGTCCATGTTGAAGCGAACAAATTATCTATTTACCCAAGTCTTTTACATTAAGTACCATTATGTCTCTTACTATACTTAGATGTACTTAATTCTTCATGTTCACTTCTTAATACACCCTAGACATGCTATAATACTTCTAGGGTATATGTTGGGGTGTTACAGAAAACTTAGACTTTTTAGGTTCATTATAAATTACCAACAGGTAAAGAAACTATAAGTAGATCCTAGACATGTTAATTAGTAAGTTACTCTTATATAATTGTTTTTTTATAGAATATTAGAACTAGTCTTGTGATATGTGTAAGGTTCATTAATTCTAATGGTAAAATAAATAGGACCATAAAGGAGGACAAATAGGTTGACTTATATAAGTAGATCGATGAAGCGTATAAGGACTGTGATGTAGATAAAGAAGATGGAGTAGAAGAATTAGGAGTAGGGATTCAATAAGTTCCACATTTGAAGGAGATTCTTCAAGATAGGATAAAGGCAGGTCCATATTAAAAGAGTTATCACCTATAGAAATTTCAATAGGAAAGGGAGGAATATGTGGATTAGAAAGAAGAGCGGGGCGAGTTTTTTATTATGGAAGAAAGATATGTTTGAGAAGATTTTATATTCTAAAGGAGTAATATGATTAAAAATTTAAAGATGTTTGGATAAAGGATCTTAATAGTAATAACCTTTATGTTTAATGAAATATCTTGGACAACAATTGAATTGGCCCTTTAGTTATACTTTAGTGTATTCGTAAGGTTTTAGGAGAAAACTATAGGCACTATTAGAAACTTTGATCGTAGGATATTATGGAGGATGATTACATAAACATTAGTAGGTAGAAACATTTCTAAGAACCAAAGAAAGAATATGCATAGTTGTGTAGATTGTCGTAAGAAAAACTTATCCCAAAAGATTTTCAAGATAATATAAAGACGAAAAGAAGGCTTTAATCATATCCAAAATGTATTTATGTTTTCATTCCACTTGGCCATTGTGGGTGAGTTTAAGATAAGATCTTTAAATTATTATTCCATTCTAAGATAAGGATTGAATGAGATTAGTTTCTTTATGTTCTATAATAATATTACAAATATTTTTATTTTAAAATTAAATTGCAATCATATTTCCAAAAACATAAGGTAAATCAAAACCTACCTCGTAAGATATATATGTAAATCTATAATAACAATAACACATCACAAAATAATGTGAACCACCCATTTAGGTATGAGGAGCAAGTGTTATCATAATGAACTAAGTTAAAGGGAGTAGAAGGAACATAGTTACTATTTGAAAAAGGTAAAGCATGATGTTCTGAAAGGTGACATGAATCTTAATCAATATTTTCTATTTAAACATGACCTAAACAACCACTAAAAATTAAGGTCCTTAATATAGAATTTGAAAGTTGACCTAAATGACATGTTAAAAGATGAGAAGTAAAGATGCAGCAACATTGTTAAAAGGAAGATGAAGAGATGTAAGTTCAAATAACTGATCAACTTCCTGCCAAGTCCTAAGAATCACCCTTATTTACAAATCCTATATAAAGTAACTATAGGTTAAAAAATGTATTTGAAAACCAATTTCACATAATTTTTCAACAGATGTGAAAACCAATTTCACATAATTGTCTAACAGATAAGATATTTAAAAATATTAGAAATAAACAAGTTTAGTTTACCGATAGTTCATATAATTTGAATAATAATAGTTAAGTTTTTTAATGTATGAACAAATAATAATTGTATGTCTTTTAATGTGAAAATAAAGGAATCAGAGGGCGTATGATTACAACAACCATAATCAAAGAACTATAGGAAGAGTTAGCTTGTGTAATAGATAATGCTTGTGAGGTAGATTTACTCAAATCTTGTTATAGTGGTTGGAGATGAGCATGGATGTCTTCAATAGAAAATTTAAGTGAATTGCTATCAGGAGACTGCTTAATAGTAGCTACAAAAATGGTACAGGAATACTAGGATGCAGCGCCTTGCTTATAAGTTTGTTTAGAATGTAATAATCAATAATCAAATATAACATGACAATATTTTTATAGTAATTACAGAAATTCTTTCAAGAAAATTTAAACAAGTTTTTTAATATGGAATGGAGCATGACGTGGATATTTTAGAGGTTTTGATCATCTTGTACAATACCCTACTCATTTAAATGATGTGATGAATGGGAATGAAATCATTTAGACACTTACTCCAAATGGCAAATTCACAAACAAATCATACCATCAGTTACCTACCAAAGGACATCCTGAAGTTCCCTGGTATAACATCTTGTGGAGAAACACTCTTAATCCTAAAGCCTCTTTAACCACTGGGCTTGCAATAAAGAACAGACTAAAGAACAAAAGTCAATGACATGGAGATGTGGAATCTACTTGTGTATTATATAAGATGGACGTGGAAAATAGAGATCACTTATTTTTTCAATGCAGGTTTTCTAAAGCAGTCTAGAGCATAATCCTTCACTAGATAGCCAATGACACCTATGTATATGATTGGGAGCAAAAATTGGACTGGGTGATTAACCATTTGAAGCAAAATATGTTTAATGGTCCAATTCTAAAAGTGTCTTTCATTTCCACCATCTATATGATTTGGAAGGAGAGAAATAACATAATCTGCACACATAAGAAAGAAGAGAAGTACTAGCTTACAAACAAGATTATTAACTGGATACAGTTGGCTATTATAGCTAAGACTGCTCAGAACACTCTTTCTTTAAATATGAAGCAGATATGGAACTTATAAGCTAGATCCATACCTAATTTTTGTAATAGTTTTGTTTTTTAATCTTCTGACTGTACTTAATTGAGGGCTTTACAACCATGAACTCATTATATTTTTGTATTAGCTTTTTCTAAAGTTAATACCAATTATTCATTTTTTTAAAAAAAATTAGATAAGTTTTGAGTAGAACCTGATGAATCTTGAATGATGGAAGGACTAGTTTTAGAAGATACGTACGTAATAAGAATCAAATCAATCAAAGATAGTGGTTATTCAACTAACTAAGCAAGTTTCTAAAAAAAAAGAATTCTTTGATCACAATATCAAGTTTAAATAAAGGGACTCGATGAAGCAAGAAATTTCAAATAAATTCAAACTCATCTTTATGGACCACCAAAAAATGTTAAAAATACTATCAATCTTAAGATCAACGAATAATATACTAACTTTTGTATTAGGCCAAAGTGAATCTCAAATGGTTAATTGGTTTCATAAAGTTTGCAATTCACTGATATAATTGTGAATAGTCTATTTTATTTATTGTTGTATTTAGTGAAATCGGTGATATAATTAAAATTGATTAATTTTTATTAAAATAAAATTTTGAGATGGTAAAAATTTGCAAACCTATTTCACAATGTTAAACTAAAAAATAATTTAATGAGATCGACGCAAGTGTTACAAAACAAAACCAAATCAAACTTTGACGATTCTTATCTTTTCATTTCATCAATAATTCAATTTTATTTTCTTTATTTATTTTATTTTTTAGTGGACTTTAACGTTCCATTGGCAATGATATGCTACAAAATTATATCATTTAAGAAATTATACATCTATGGAGCTCATAAATCATAATTAATTTAAACTATCAAATATAACATTATTAGCTTAGGAGAATGTATAGTAGAATCCATGATGTAGCTAAGAAAGAAATCCCAAAACTGATATAAGAATCAAGAACATTGATATTTAAAAAAAATTAATAAATTAATTGAAAAAAATATTAGGAATTACTCTGGACCAAAAGAAAACATTTAAAACGATGGTTTTATTAATGCGGTAAAAATTGTGAACCATATCAAAATGACGAAGCCACGTCATAAGAGTCACAACGTAACACATGATATAGTCTGAGAGGGCCACACAGGAGAGTATGAGTAAGACACATGGTATAGTGTTTGAGAGGTAGATATGACATGAGCTATTTGTTACCTATGTTAAGGATACTTTGTTTAATTTTATGGTATTTTATTTTGTTCTATAAATTTTAACCATTTATTTATATGAATTTCATATTTATTTACGCAGGATTTACATGAAATCTGCATAAATAAATGACTGAGATTTATAAGACAAAATAAAATAACATAAAATTACACAAAAGATCCAGTCTCTTATACGTTACATTATTGATACATGAGATAGATTTTGAACGGTGATATGTCGAAGATTTTCGAACGAGATACATGGTAGTGTAAGCATGCGACACGTATAGATCCTCTATATTTGGCATCTTGCTCCTACCCTTTCGCGCCACAAATGACATTATTTTAGGTGGAAACAGACAAAAAAGACATCATTTTTTTGGGCGAAATAAGGTTGTAGCTGGATGTTAGGTATAAAGAATCTGGTGCTATATTTTCAAGGACGAGGGTGGTCCAGTTTTGCTGACGTGGTGCACGGAATCTTATAATTGTGTTAGAATGTTTACCAAAGCGATCTCCATTGACTAACGCGATAATAACTCACGATTCGCAGAGGGAAGAACGATGGAGGGGAGTGGATAATAGCACCAGTAAGCTCTAACAGCGGAGGACACATACAGACTTGAAAGGCCGTGGTATCAACGTAAGAATTATTTTGAAAGTTTGTATTTCTCCATTTAATGTATTTGATATAATGGATAAATAAGCCTGTTTATAAATCAATTCTAACTATAAGATATGTTTATGTCTTATGATTAGTTGTAATATAATTATTTAAAAATATTCTTTATTTTATACATTTTCAATATATGGTAAAATTCATAAGATAGATATATATTGCAAATGAAAATATGATAAGATTGTAATTATGATATTTATATAGCATTTATTTATTTTCTCTAAATTGTTTATAGTTATTGTTTAATTAAGATTAAGCAGTAACAAGGCACAAAAGACTAGTATACATTATGTTTTTTTCCTTACGAAGGAAGTATTCGATATGAAGATACTAAATAAACGTGTAGATGCTTGTTAAAGAACAAATTAAATTCACTGAATTGACTTTATATGCAGGACCTTTTTTAACGTTTTATAGACCTAGGATAAAGTAAAAAAGAAGGGCCTTAATAAATCGGTAATCTACAAATATATAAAATTTAAAAACATATTATTATTATTATTATTATTATTAAAAAATTTTAATATCTAAATATTAGTGACTCAATTCAAAAGTCCACATATTCAAAAAAATATTAAATGATCATAACAACAACCAATAACATCTTGCGAATGTCAGCAGTGATAAAATCTCTAAAAATAGTAGTAGTAACAATAAAATAGCAATAGCTACAATCAAATAACAATATCAGATTGGAAAATACCAAGATAATTGCACTAACAAGCACACAAATGATGATGATAAAAAATACTTTCTCTGCATATTTATAGATATAAAATTATTAATGATAGTATAAAGATCATTATTTTCCAACATATCCTTATCGATACATAAAATATCTAAATCATTCAACCTTTTATGTGACATTTATGACCTCAAGTAGGTTTTCAATAATTTTAACTTTGAAAAACTTCTCTCAACTGATGCTACAATCACAGGTACAGTTAATATAATTCAATAAGCAATTGAAATATTTGGATAATAATATGTAGGTTTAACAAATTCAAGAATTTCAACTGATGGCATTAACTAATTTTGCAAAGTCATTTTATTTGACATATTATCATTAGAAAAAGTAATTGTAAAATTAGTGTAATATTCTCTTAGTTTTTTACCATCCAATGATCTCAACTTATTTAAATCAAATAAGAATCTAAAAATACTTTCAAATGTCATTAATTGTTCAAGCTTATTCTTCAATGAAGCAATTGTCATATCCATAATAACTAGAAAGTAATCAACTCTAAAGGAATCCTTAGCTGATTGTATTTCTCTACCACGATCATTTTCGTCAAATTTTCCCTAATAATACAACAACTAGTTGGAAATGTAGGTTCTATATTCATCTTTTGTGCAATATTTTTGGTAATATTCATACTAGAGGTAAAACCTTGCATTTATGTTGTAAGACCCACATACTCCTTGGAAGAATATATGGATGTCACACAAAACAGCACAAACAAACTAAAGCATTTGAAATCTTCCTTAAAAACCAATTCAGGCAAACATACATTGTATTGCATTACAAGATGGATTACAAACAAAATACATTATACACATTGAACTTATCACAAGTATGTCTTAAAACCCAATCTATCCTACATTATAGTTATTACAAACCTTCCAACACAGTCAAAATGTTTCAATTATCAAAAACAACTCAAAAACAAACTCAAACATATATTTTGTCAAAACAAAACTCAATCTTCTTTGGTCACTGTGGTTGTCCTTGTCCCAGTCTTTATACCCTTCTATCTGAACCTATAAGGGGCAAATCCACTGTGCTAAGCATATAGCTTAGTAAGGAAAATAAACTAAATAGGATATAAGTTGACAACTGTTTCAAACAGTCATCCAAACATTCATATATTCAAAATCACATCAGATAATAAGCAATGTTTACTTATCCATCTCCAAACTGAACCAAAATATCATGAATCTTATAACAAGACAGAACATATCAGAACAGGTTACACTTTTGCTTCAGCGCAAAACTCACCAATTTCAAAATTGAATATTATTATATCAGGAAAAAAAACTTGTCGATAATAAATCAAAATTTGCTTATTTCAAAATAGAGCTCAAATGTTTCAGATCAAAGCTATTTATATCATAACTGAGCATATAACAAAATACAAAACAAGTTAGGCTATTAATCCTTTATACAGACGTGGGTAACAGGACTAATACAAGAGATACCGTGATCGGTATCACAGAACAGGAGAGACTTAAGTCTCAATAATTTGAGACACCAAAGTGTCAATAACAGGAGACACCGAAGTGTTTGTAACAGGAGACACCAAAGTGTCACAGGAGCAGCTGCAGACCCTTTTAGGCATGCCTATTTACCTACGACTAGGACTTAATAGTTTTAAAAATAAAACAGGTTTATTTCAGAATTCTCATATGAGGAACATATTGCAAACACATACTACTTTACACCATTTTAAACAAACTAACATGTCATACAATTATAAGTATGTGCACTAATGCATCAATAGAGGTATTGAGTCATCACCAATTAGGTATCATCACACAAATAGAAAGCACTTCCAACACAATCCCAACTATAAAACTCCTCGGACAACTGATGGTCTAGAATTATCATGATATTATCAAAGAAATTCCCAATTCACATACATCTATATTCAATTCATAATACATAAGCCTTTGGAACTCATTCATTCATGATTACACCAAGCAATTCAACATTGTACACCATACATCCTTTACATTATCATCTCAATTAATTAAGCATAATTAACCTATCTATTTCTCAATTAACCTTATACAGTCATCAATTGCACAAAATCTCATTTATTTTCACCTTCCTAACCATTTTCCACAATTGTGGGATAAGGGACCCGAAACCTCCAAAAAGCTGTTTTCACAGGACATATTTTGGGTCAGTTTTGTATGGACATTTTGACGTATAAAATGAGGTTTCTGGGTAATAAGTTCTTCTAAAAAAATGTTCCTCTATGTCTTAAGTTTCTAACGAAACAAAAATCATTCAATTTGGTTCATTATTCCATGAGTTATACCCAAAATACTACATACTATTCTCAATCATGGACAACAACTAGAATACAACTTCAAACTAAATTTCAAAATCCTTAGTGACAGAAATAAAATTCGTTTCCTTCATGAAAGTTTTAAATAAATGTATCTAGTTTCATATGAATTTGAAAGAATCTCATTTTTATGTCTACAGGTCAAGATATGGCTGAACTACCGAAATCAGTTCAGTAGTCAATCCAGAATTATCATATAACCATCATTTTTTAATCATTCAATTGTCACCATCTTAACACATATTCATGCCAATTAAATCTCATAACACTTGTATTAATACATAATATCAAGTTCAGAATTCCCTTACTTGTTTAATTTTGAATTCCAACTCCAAAGAACAAATCAATCACACAATTCTAATCAAGATGACCAAGAAGACAGCAGCTTAGAAGACGACAAGATCTATCTTCCTTAATGCAGTTTTTTGATGTGATAATGCAAGAAAACTCAAGCAAAATTCCATAACTTGAGAGGAAAATGAGAGGTTTCTTTGGATAGGAGCAGAGGATTGAGAGAAGGCTCCAGAAACACCAAATGAGCTGAAGTGATTCACCACCTTTGGATGCTAGGTGTCATCAAACTCCTTAAGCATGTGTCACTTGCATGTAATGCCATGATTCAATTATTTATGTTGCCACTAATCTCCTTAAAATGCTTTCATTTGTCTCTTACAAATCAGTCCACGTGTTACTCTAAAATTGGTCCATTTGTCACATGATAATTGGTCCATTTGTCACACATTTAATTATGTTAAATGTCACCAAGTAATTAGTCCACGTATAAACCATCAATAAACTGTATTGATTTAGGCTAAATTTGATAAATTTATCTTCATAAAAGTTGTAGCTTATCCTCTTATCTTTCTAATGGTATAAAGTTTGTAATTTTTGGACATCGGAATCAAAATATATGGCACTTACAAGTTGGAGTGTCACATTGGTTTGCAAACAAACACTAGATGACACTCTAGATGTCACAATTAATCATGTGAAAAATTCACTTCAAGCTTGGGTTTTTAAGAACTTTCAAGCCTTCTTTTCAATTAATCATCACCCAAATCTTATGTAATGTATCCATGACATATATTCTGAGACACGGGCCTAACATTAATACCTTAAGTCTCTAATGAAGATAATAAATTCCAATTCTCTAAGTGTGATTCTTTAAACCATAATTTAAGACATATGCAATACATGCTCAATGTAACATTCCAACTAGGGGTATAATTTGGGCCTTACATCTGTATTTCTCAAAAAATACCATTAAATGCATTCTCCAAGTTAGTAGCCACTTTGGCAGCCCTCTGGTGGCAGAACATAAGTCATTACACATGACAAGGTCCTGCCTGAAAGAACTTATCCAAGATTGCAATGTTGTCACCACAGTATAAAGGGCTCCCCGCATAGAAGTATATATTGAAGATTAGAGACTTTTTTCTTATTAACTACATTAAGCACTACAGATGGCTAGAAGAAAGCCACAAAACCCAGCTTCGATGGTTGATTCTTCATTATGTATTACTTATAATTGCTCTATGGTATTGTCAATACACACAGATTTAGACTAAAACTTTTTACTCACCATGTTAATAGCGAATAAAATATCATACTAAGTAAAAGCTCAAAACTCTCAGGTACAATAACCAAAATTTCTGCTTCACTCTTTAACTTGACATCATCACAATATCTAAATAATTCCATTAAAGTCAATCTTATTTGAGGAGCTTGAAATCTAATAGCTTTAATGCTTTTTATTTGACTCTCTTAACAAGTGTTAGATAATGATTTCATGGTTAAATCCAAAACATTATACAGTAAAACCTTCCACCTTTTAGGAGAACTTAAAAATAATGCATATATGCATTGCATAACTCCAAAAAATGAAATAACTTTAACACAAGAATGTGTCATATCATTAAGATTAAGATTATCAAGCACATGACATATATAATATTCTCGGATTTATTTCAAGTAATCACTTTTGAACCCCTTGATGTTTTTCCTTTATATTAAAACCATTGTCGTAACCCTGACCCCTTACATTACGGACATTAAAATTAAGAAACTTAAATGCATTCAATAATTCATTAAAAATTTCTAATCCAAATGTGTCATCTACTTTCAAAAGCTATAAAAAGTACTCTTCTATTTTTATTTTTTATTTAAAATATTCACACAACATACTAACAGACTCAATTATTCTTAATGGATCAAATGTGGGGTACAATCAAGAATAATAGAAAAGTATTTCATCTCTTTAATTGATCCTTATGATAGAACTTCTAATACTATGAGCAAAAGAGACATAAAAACTCATTTTGAATTTTTTGACCGAGATAATGATGATGAATTTTATGATCTTGAATGAGTCTAACATGATCTTGCATTATTACGTCAAATTCAGCAATAATCTTAATCAATCCCAAAAAATTTCCATTACTATCTTGGTAAAGTTTCTCATCGGATCCTTGAAAAGCCAAACTATAATTAGCAAGACATTTCACAATAGAAACTATTTTTATAAAAACTTATCTCCAATGTTCTTTCTCCTTTACAATTTCTTGTTTCAAATCTTTATCAATTGTTTAATTTTTTTTCTCAATCTTAGTCTTAATTCATTTCAAGTCTTCATGTTAGTCATATGTTTAATACTATTCTCATGTTCTTTGAGTCACTCACTAAGATGTTTCCAATCTTTAAATCTATCATTTGCTAATGAACTTTGTTTACTATTAGATTTGAACAACTTATTAAAAAAACAATATACTTTATCTATATTTTTTGGAGTAAACCAACCATTTTCAATCGCTAATCTCTCAATTACTCAATTTTCTAGAATAATAAGAATATGAAAAATGTCAAGAGGTATAATCTAAAGAAAACACAAGATTCAATTCTTTTACAGTTCCCGTTTCAACTAAAGTGTTCATTAGTTTATTATCAAGATTATCTCAATTTCTAGTATCATTAATATTCAATATAGAGATTAGTTCTCATTTACTCTTAAATTTTCTAAATCGAATGCATTTGATACTTGATAGTGCTCACTCAAATTACTAACATTTTCATGAACATGAATATCATGGCCTAAATTTTCTTTATGTTGTTCAAAATTACCTTCACATAATTCCACAAGATTCTCACAAGAGGAGCCTACTCTTTTAATAAATTTATTAATAGCTACTTTTGGGATTCTATTAACTATTATACTTGTTTTCTTTTTTTTTTCTTTTTTCACTTCTAGATAAATGTTTTTTAGTCAACATCATGTAAACCAATTATAATACAATTGGACTAAAAAAAACAAAAGCACCTGTAAGGAATTAGAAGAAGCATATAGGAACAATAGAACAACATTAAATTGATTATATATTAAAAGATATATTAGTTATATATCTGGTACATAGGGAAAAAATAGCAAAATTTAATATTCTATATTAAAAAATAAAAAATAAAGAGCAAACTTTTATGAAAAATTTTATCATATCCAAAATCTAATTTTGATTTTTAAGTAATTTCAAAAAATCAAAAACTAACAGTGATTAATTTTAAAACATCAAAAACTAATGGTGATTTACTTTTTACCAAAGAGATTAGATATTGAAATTATGGTTAATCTAATCATGATGATGGTAATAGTTCAAAGAAAAAGGGAAATCAATTCTCTTTTTAACAATAGATATATGTGGAGAAGTTATAATAATCTTATCATAAATACATATTTTAAAATAAATATAATAAGTCAAAATACAATTGAATTACAATGTATTTATTATAAAAAAGAGAATTGACTTTTTCAAACAAAAGTAAAGGTTTTCAACATAACTATATTATAATGAATTGAAAATTAATTGATTCAATAATTTTATTTTAATTTTTATATCATTTTTATTAAGAATATTAAGAATATTTTCTTCTATTTTATTAAAATTAATAATTAAATAAATACTACAATATAAAATAATCAAATTTTAAATCTCAGTAATGATGGTCACTAGGTAGGAAAAACTAAAGTTTTATGCTAATTCTTAAAAAATGAAGTGCTTCATGTATTTAAAAGTTTATTACAACAATTATTTTTATTACTGTCAAAGTTACCTCACCCACTAAATAAGCATTCGTAAAAAAGTTAAACATGACTTAGTTTACTGATTATTAAGTATTATTGTATTTTTCATATTACCTAGTGCCACATTTTTATTTTTTAATGTTTAATCGATACTTATAAACAGTTAAGTATCAAAAGAAAAATTGGGGTTCTGGGATTTAATTGCATATTTGTATTTATCTTTCTATCTTAATCTTGATTGAAGAATAGTGACAACAATTATAAGAGTTACTATGATTGAATAATTAAAACCTAAAGATAAAGTAAAAATAATCAATGTATCTATCACTTAAACCTGTGTAGTAGGAGTAACATTGTCAGAGGAGGACAAATAACATCAAATGAAAATAATATGTAAAGGAAAAAATAAAAAGAAAGTCTAGAGGATTTGGATTTGGTGAAAAAAACATATAATCATATCTATATAAACATTGTCAGACAATGTATCATGTATGTATAGGGAAATGTTATCATAGGAGGCAAATTAATTATAATATATTTAAGTATTCAATAAGTTAAAAAATATAATGAAAAAAATCAAAAACTTTACCTTTAAATTATCACTCAAAACTATGAAGATCCTTTACTGCTAATTCTTGAGTTAGATATCTTAGATTCATGCGCTGATGGAAATAAAGGGTAAAAACTACAGCCAAATGCCTAAAACTATGAAGGAAATTTATAAATATATCATCGTAAAAAAATTAATGGTTAAATTTGGAAGTTGAAAAGTTACTTTCCTTTCATAACAACACTCTCGCTACCTCAGAAAAGGAAAGAATTTAAAGTCTCTCTTAACAACCTCTTCCACTCTTCTATAATAACTTAGTCATCATTTAGGCCTTTTATAAGTTTAGGCACAGCGTAAGTGTACTTCTTGCCCTTGCTTAGGGTTGGGACTGCTCATATGAGGATTCCATTTAGAGCATTACTTATATAACTATAAAACTTCTCATTCTGATGAATATATAAATGATCATTTAACTTAAATTACCAAAGTATCTCATATAAGAATTGTTATGTTTTGAATTGTTATGTTTTGATACTAATCATGACCTATTTTAGTCAAAGGTAGCTCAGGCGATGGTCATTGGATGTATCATAAACTATATAGAAATAGTTGAATAATCAATATAAGATTCATCATCCTGGAATAATTAGGGAGAATTTTTCATTGTTCTCTATTAATATTGATTTGGAAAATAATATGTAAAGGAAAAAAAGAAAGTCAAGAGGATTTGGATTTGGTGAACAAAGCATATAATCATGTCTATAGAAACATTGTCAGACAGTGTATCATGTATGTATGGGCAAATGTTGTTAGATGAGGCTAATTAATTATAATGTATTCAAGTATTCAGTAAGTTTAAATTTTTTTTGAAAAAATAGAAATTTTAGAAATTTTACCTTTAAATTATCACTCAAAACTATGAAGATCTTTTGCTGCCAATTCTTGAGTTGGGTATCTTAGATTCATGCGCTGATGGAAATAAAGGGTAAAAACTACAACCAAATATATTAACGTAAAAGAGTTGGTGGATAAATTTGGAAGTTGAATAGTTAGGTTCCTTTCACAACAACACTCTCACCACCTAAGAAAAAGAGAGAATTTAAAGTCTCTCTTAACAACCTCTTCCACTTTATATGATGACTTAGTCATTGGTTAGGCCTTTTATAAGGGTAGGCCCTGGGTAAATGCACTTCCTACCTTTGCTCAGGGTCAGGATTGCCTATATGAGGATTCTAGTTAGAGCATTACTTATATGTATATAAAAATTCTCATTGTGATGAATATATAAATGATATTTTAACTTAAATCACCAAAGTATCTCATATAAGAATTGACTAATTATAACCTATTTTAGTCAAAGGTAGCTCAGTCAGTGATTATTAAATATATCATGAACTATATGGAGATAGTTGAGTGATTAATATAAGATTCATCACCTTAGAACAATTAGGGAAAATTTTCATTATTCTCTATTAGTATTGATTTGAAAAATCCTTTGCTAAGATAAAATGAAACTTTGTGAAATAGTTTATAAATGTCATTAATAGAATCAATTACTAATGGTGGAGAACTAATAAAATTGGACTCAAATATAGTAGATATTAATTTTATGCTTAATGTCAAACTAGAATGTTATATGTGAAATGATTGAATTATAAAGAAAAATCATGCAAGGAAAAGTTAGTCAAAATCACTTTGACATTTCTAAATATTTAAATGATCATGATGCATTGCTAAACATCAATCTTGATCTATGGATATAAATTGTTTAGTCAGAGAATTAAAGATAGATTAAATAAGCTTAATTTATCTAATTCTAAGTATGATTTAAGATTATAATTATATACATTGTCAACATATTTGTGAATTGAATGAGTCACACAAAGAATTAGTTGAAGAAAGAAAAGGTATTTTAATTAAATTAGACTTGATTGTAAAGTTTGACAAATTTATAATTTAATATGAGATATATAATAAATAAGGATTAATATGAGATTGGATTTTATTTGGTCATAATTGATATTTAATCAAAATTAATTGCAATTCTATTTAAAGTTTAATTTAAATTAGAACTAAATTTTAAATAAATTACTAAAATGTCTAAAACCTATTATAAATAGGCTCAAGCTCCAAAGCAGCTAGAAAAATTTAATTTATATAGGATTTTGGTATTTTGCATAATATTGGTTAACTACACTATGATGTTAGTTGACCAGCATAACCTAAAGTCTTGTAAATCAAACCTAAAAATCAAATTAAAACATCAAAATAATTCATAATTCATAAAAATGTCAATCAAAGATAATCATAAGCATTAAAAAAATAATTTTATCACATTGTGAAATGTCTAGTTCTCTCATAATATTATCATTCATTAGTTTAGTGAAATGATATCCCAATTAGTCTAGTATTTTAATAAATTTGCCTCAATATTCCTATTTGCACATAATATTTAAGTTTAGGTTCTTAATTACTAAAAAATAGTCAATTCCTTTTTTATAGTGCAAACCTAACATTCATCAGTAAGATTTATAATTAGATTGATAGATAAGTGCAAGATGTCTCATATTTCTAAAATGTGATATAATAAATACCTCTTATTAAACATTACCTATGTTATGATTTCAATGATGATTCCTTTTGAATTTTTAATCCATTGGAAGTATCTTATCCTTCTTATCATCCTCACTTGGTTCAACAATTGACTCTTTTAAAGAGTCTTTGATCATTCTTATTCTCTTTAAAGGTTAATTTCTCCACATTCTACATAAACATTTTCAAGTATTTCAACATAAGGAGGTTAGATTCTTTAAGATAAAAAATATAAAATCTTTAAAAATAATAACACCATCTTTAAAATATACCATTTGCCTTTTAAGATCCTATAAAATAAGGCAATCAAAGTGTTTTAGGTACCTAAATAAACTTTCTTCCTTAATCATTAAGCTTTTTCTTCTTTTAACCTAGACTTTTAAGGGTTTATTTATGATCCTTTTCCTAGTAAAAAAATCTATCAAAATGTCTATACCTATCACAAAAATAGCATACTATATTATATTAGTGGTGAAGATGTATAAAATGTATTACTTGGTATTTTATGTGTATGTATAAGAAAGAATCATCCTTTAGACATTAAAGGTGTTAAATGTTCTCCTAGGGCAATGAGATGAGCTATTATAATTATATGTATGATACCTAGTATGAATGAAGGCTTATTGCTTATTTTTTTGAGCTATAAAGGGGTATGAGTGGGTTTCCATATTATCATAGGGCCTACTTTGTTTTTTGTTATTTCCTTTCTGTATTTAGTGCATCGAGTTTATGTCCATATGTATGACATCAGATCTAGAAGAAAATACCCTTTGATGTAAAATATCAAAATAGCTTATGATCTTCTTTTTCCATCCTCCCCTATTTTTCAAATTTACTAGCATTGCACAGATAACAATTCTTCATGATGCATGTGCATTCTCAACATAGTTAATGAGTCTTTAGTTGTAAAATTCGTATTGTTTTGTGTTTTTAGAACAAAGTTTAAACACCCATAATCAAACAATCCGTGGAACTTCCATGAAAACCATTAATTTCAACCTAAAAACATCCAATATTAGACAATATTGAAGATTTCAAATGATGGCTTTAGTGGATTCTTTTGTTTTGGTGTTTTTTCATAAATCTTTAAGAAATATTACTGGTAAGAGAAAATTATTTTTATTTTGGGTAACACACATTTTGTAAACATGACAATTAGGGAAAAAAAAAGAAAGAAACTTACTGAAATAGACAATAAAACATCAAATTTTCATTTTCGAACCATTACAACAACTATGGTGACAGACAAAAGTGCATTTTGAACCTCAACGTTTTCATCATAATATAACTTGAAACTTAAGATTTTAAATCATTCAATTTTAACCGTAATGTTTTCAAAACGTGTAAGTAGACCTTAAATAGATGGAAAATTTGATGGTGTTAACTTTTTGTCAATTAAATGTCTCATTGCCATTATTTATTATTTATTACAATTAAGTAGTAGGTCTCATAGAAAAATGACACCTATTTTTCTAAAATTAAAAAATATTTACATTTATTTATGGTATTCTCTCCCTCTCCTCCCTCCCTCTATCCCACCCTTCTTCATTTTTCCTCTTATCTCCAACTTTATGTTCATCACCAGAGCCACCTTCAAGATTATCACTTTCAACCTATTTCAAAGGTGGGTTTGGTGAGATATATGTTAATAATTCTCTCATTCCCCTGGTTATGTACTCATTTGTAGTATTTCACCTAGTTAAAGATTAAGAAGATCATTTACTTAGGTATGTTGGGCTCCAATCATAGCACCTACAGTGTCAATTAATAACAATCAACTAATCTAAGCGAACCAATTACAATAATCAATCAACTCAAGAAATATAGATGATAGAAAAATAAAAGAACACTAAATATCCCTCTAGAGTAGAGGAAAAAAACTATAGGCCAAGCTTACAAGTAAATCCACTAAATCGAATAGTAACTTGCAAGAGTTCAAGTTCCAAGCTATTAACCCTAACTTGAAACTATACCATAATATACGAACAAGTAATCCTGACAAAGTTCCAATATTGAGTACAAGTTGATATCCCGAATCAATACCACTCTAAAGTAAATCTTGGAATAATAAATGCAAGCATAACTTATAGCTGAACAAAATACTAATTATGTAATGAGAAAATCTTCTCTGTTCTTACATTGCTTAACTTTTTTTCTTTTTTTGGTTCACTTTTCACTCGTAAATATAACCCATATGTTTTCTCCTTTTATAATCTAAACATAGGGTTTTTAGATTATACATGGTTACTTATATGGTCATGTACAACGACCATGTTTATCATTCTTCCAACATTCAAAGATGAAAATGGTTTTATTCAGTTATATAGTTTACTTGCACGACAGTGTATGCTAGGGACACTAGCGTGTTTGTCTTGATACTATTGTCTATGTCTTCAACTTTTACCATCTATTTGTTCATGTTTGGAGTGACTTAGATGGTCTATACATATGGTCGTGTATGATAGGGACATGGGCATGTCTAACCTTACACGATCGTACAAAACATTATCCACCTCGTACACGATCACAGTCACTTACACGACCTTTACACATGGCCCTATAAGATAAGGAGAAGAGCGTGTTCAACTGAACATAACCATATCTCTTATAAATGGCTTAAAGTATGTGGTTTTCCATCTTAACTTTGCTCATTCATCCTGTGATTCATGAAGGTATCTAAGATCATTGAAACTCACATTTAGCTTCAAATGTAACTAGACCCTCAATAATTTCCCCCTCAAGCCCAATTGAAGGAGACACAAATCAACCCAAGGAATACTTGAGAGTTATCTCAGTGAGCTTAATGCAAAACTCATGCTTGCTTCGGGGACCCACATTTTTTAATATATCAACATTGTTCTTATCTATGTGGATATTCTTCAACTGTAACCTTTGTTCCTTAAATCACAAATCTCAACCAATGATACCAAAGATTGATGTGTTTAGTGCGAGTATGATACATAGTATTCTTGCTTAAATCCATGGCACTTTAGTTGTCATAAAATAATACATACTCATCTTACTTCACATCCAATTTTTGAAGGAATTGTTTCAACTAAATCAGATCCTTATCTACTTTATCCACTTCATATGTGGATAAAGCTACACACTTTTATAGCTTGGATTACTAATAAAAGGCTCCCTTTATAAATTTGAACATGTAGCTTGAAGTGGATTTCATATTATCAAGATACCCAGCTATATTCGCATCTATATAGCCTTTTAGAATTGACTCCTAATTGCTAAAACCAAAAATTCATTTAGAAGTTCCCTATACGTATCTTAAGATCCATTTCATTGCTTTACAATAAACCTTCCCCAAATTAGATAAGTACCAACTCACTAACCTAGCAACCTGTGCGTTATCTGGTTTTTATACACATTATTGCATACATTAAGGAATCAATAATAGAAGAGTAAGGAATAAAAGACATATCATCTTTCTCCTTTTCAATTGAAGGGCATGAACACTTACTCAACTTATAGTGAGTTGCTAATAGCATACTAACTGGCTTGGTATGTTTCATATTAAACCTTTCTAACACTTGTTCAGTATAGCTCTCTTGTAATAACCACATTTTCCTATTTTTTTCCTATACTGAGTTATTTTTATACCTAAAATATGTTTTATAAGGGCCTAATCTTTCATGTCAAAAGAATTAGACAAGTCCTCCTTTAACTTGCAAATTATCCTAACAACTTCTCCTACAATCAATATATCAACAAAATATAAAAGGAGAATAATGTAGTTTCCACTAGCAAACTTTTTGAACTACACATATGGATCAACAAAAGTTTGCTTATAATTATTAATTTTTATAAACAAATCAAGCTTCTGATACCACTATCTTGGCACCTGATTTTACCCATATAAGCGCTTCTTTAACTTGCAAACTATATTCTCTTTTCCCTAAACCTTGAATCCTTTTAGTTGCTCCTTATAAATTTCTTCTTCCAAGTCTTTATGTAAGAAGGTTGTTTTCACATCCAGTTGTTCACGTTCAAGATCAAAGCTAGCAGTTAGACTTATCACAATTTGAATTGAAGTTATCTTGACCACTGGTGGAAATTTTTTCATCAAAGTCAATGCCCTTCTTTTGGCTGAATCCTTTTATTACTAATCTTGCCTTTATGCTTCACCAGCTTATCACCATCTTTCTTTATCTTGAATACTCATATATTCTTTAATGCTTTCTTGCCCTTTGGAAGTTTCACTAGCTCATACGTTTCATTTTGTATAAGAAAAATTTCTCCTCCTATATAACTACAAATCAAAGAACTTTATCTTTACGTGACTCCACCTCTTACATATTTTTAGACTCCCACTCAACAATAACTACAAAGTACTCTATACTCGAATACTTTTTAGATGACTTTTGTCTCTAGTCAACTTTCAAAATTGAGTTTTTTTTTACCAACACTGAATTAGGTAACTCCCCTTCTCATAATTTTCATCATCCTTATATACACCATCATCCGGATCTGGCTCATATAGCTCATCACTATTAAGTTATACCTGATTACTAACTTTATATGTATGCTCACATTCTTCATCCTCCTCGCTTATAAGCTGATCAACAAAAGTCCAAATAGGAGAAACATGAATTGGTCTATTAGATGAATTACTAAGAGTAGTCTTACCTCTTTTAATAAGGTTTGCGCTTATCTCGTGCTCATGGAACATGATGTCTCTACTTATAATAACTTATGCTTTTCTAGGTCGTAGAGTTTGAAGCCAAAGTCATCATAATCGAAAACTATATACGGACTAGTTTTTGAATCAAGTTTCAGTCTCTACTCCTTGGGCATATATTTGAACACCTTGCATCTAAATACCCTCATATGTGAAAAAAGGGTCTTTCCCTATCCACATTCTCTTTGAAACATCGAGACCCAAAGCGACTGATGGTAGTTGATCAAGTAAAAGGCAGTTCTGAATGCTTCACCCTAAAGCATCTTCAGTTGCTAGACATTCTGAGTATACATCGAATCTTCTTCATAATTGGTTTGTTTATCCTCTTGGCAACACAATTGTGTTATGGAGTACTAGGTTCTGTCTTCTTGTGTCTTATAGCCGGCCTTGCACAATAATCGTCAAACTCTTTGGAGGTGTACTCTCCTCTATTGTTGATTCAAAAACACCCTAATTTTCTCTTTGTTTCCCTTTCTACACCATCGTATGAAACTTTTTAAAGGTTTTAAATACTTGGTTATTTGCTCTCAACATATCGACCCAAGTTTTTCTTTTAGCATCATCAAGAAATGTAAAAAAATATTTATTACCTTTTAATGACTCCTTTTTAATATGAGTGAAAACATTTAAATGTACTAGCTTTAATTTAGCCATTTTCCTTATAGATCTCTTATTGAAAGGGACTTTTTAGTACTTTCCTACTAAACAATGGTCACATGGTTTAAGAGGAATGGTGGTATTTATCGAAATAAAAGATTTATTGGGCAACAGTTTGATTCCTTTTTCACTCACATGCACCAATCATCGATGCCATAGATTCAAAGAAGTATTTTCTTTAACTACATATGCTTCTCCACTACACACCTTCAAATTTGTCTTCTACAATATGTAACATAACTCTCCACGGGAAACTGTCATTGCTTCCTTCGGTAACTTCCACTTTCCATCCCCAAATTTGTGATGATACCCTTCATGATCAAGCACATTAGAGGCAGTAAATTTAGGAGTAATTTAAGAATATGTCATACATCTCTTAAATTCAACAAGCATTTGATACTGGTTTAAACCAGGATGTCAACCATACCAATAATATTGATAGCACTTTGATTACCCATTTTTACATTACCAAAGTCACTGCTCTTGTAATCAAAGAAGTACCCTCTCTTTGGAACATAATGATAGGAGGCCCCTTTATTAACAAGCCATTCGAAACCTAGGTCACTGACATAAAAGCATTCATTAGTTGTGCAAATCAATATCACCTTATCATTTGTGTTTAAACCTATTGCAATTGTATTTTTACCATCCCCGTCTTTCTGATGATCTTACTTTTTTCATCCTCTTCCACTTATAGGAAAACATTTTAATGTGACCAGGCTTGGTGCAATAGTGGCAATTCTTAATCTCTTTTTCAACTATGGACTTTGATCAATTCTTAGACTTACTATTAGGGATGGCAATGGGCAAACCTGATCGAGTCAGGGGTTGCTCGGCCTTAGTTGAAGTATTATTTTTAAAAAATTTCAAAACAATGTTATTTTTGGCAAAACAATATAGTTTTGTCGTTTTCTTAGGTCCCTACTTACCATACCCTTTGAGACCTCTGCTCTTGCTTCTTCCCCTTCTTTCTACCGCAAATGTCTACATATTATCAACAACCATCTCTTTTCTTCTAATCTCTTCATTAAACATACTCTCTTTGATTACATTTAAGGAGAGCACACCCTCCGGGGCTGAGTTGTTAATGGTCATTAATAATGTCTCTTAACTATCTAGTCATGAACTTAAGCAAAATAAGGCTTAAAGCTCATCATCAAGAATGATCTTCATAGTAGTCAACACTAAGGTGCTTTGACACTAATTTTCTAGGTTTCAATTTTAAAAAACAAACCTCTTAATTCAAGAGGCCTTGTAGTGAGCAGTCTTCCTTTAGTAAAGACCTTCTAGTTTCTTCCACAACTCCAAAAAATCAATTTCCTAGGACACATGGCTGAATATACCAATGTCAATTCATGATCAAATAGTTCCCAAAGTTTTCCACTTCATCTTTTCCCATTCTCTATCAGTCATCTTTTTTGGTTTAGATGGAACATTATCCTTTACACTTTTGTCCACATCAATATTGTTGAAAAGATATTTACAATATAAAAAATCCTCCATTTTGGGTCTATAAATAGGGTAATTTGTTGACGTCAATTTGACCATAGAGCTATTTCCACCCTTTATAACTAATAGCTTTGATACTAGTTTGTTGGGCTCTAATCATAACACCCATAATGTCAATCAATAACAATCAACTAATCTCAGAGACCCAATCAAAATAATGGATCAATTTAAGAAATATAGATGATATAAAAATAAAAAACACCAAAAATACGTGGAAAACCCTCCAAAGTAGAGGGAAAATTTGCAAGCCAAATTGACAAGTCATGTACTAAATTGAATTGCAACTTATAAGAGATCAAGTTCCATCTATTAACCTTAACTTGAAATAATCCTATAATACAACATCAAGTAATCCTAGCGAAGTTTCAAGATTGAATACAATTTGATATGTTAAACCAACACTACTTTAAAACCAATCCTGAAACAACAAATGCAAAGATAACTAGTAGCTAAAAAATATCATAGAATGAGAAAGTCTTCTCTACTCTCACATTCCTTAACTTTTTCCTTTTTCAGTGTTGTTTTCACTAATAAAGATGAGCTACGTATTTTCCTCTTTTAAGATATAAAAGTTGGGTTTTTGGACAGGACATAATCACTGACATGGATATGTAGAGTGACTGTATCTATCATTCTTCCAACATTCAAAGATGTAAACAATTCCAGTTAATCACACAATTTACTTTTACAGTCGTGTATGCCGAGAACATGGGTTTGTTTATCTCCGTATAGTCGTGTATGTTTCTGACTCTTTCCATCCACCTGGATACAGTGGCTTACATAGTATACACATACAATTGTGTATGATAGGGACATGGGCTTGTCTGATCTTACAAGCCTATGTAAGTCATCATCTATCTCATACACAATCACAATCACTTACATGCCCTTTACACACGAACATGTAAGACAAGAACACGTATGTGTTTAACAAATCAATAATTTTTTGTCTTAACTTTGCTCGTTCATCATTCCTACGAAACATAAAAGTATCTAAGGTCACCGAAACTTACATTTTCCTTTAAATGGGGCTAACCCTCAACAAAATGGTTAAACTCAATAGAAAATTTATTCACCCATGTCCAAGTGAGGTTAGAATTTAGGAAGAGAGAAAACATCTTATTGTGCAGTTCAATATTAATCTAAATTCTTTAACGGGAAAACAAAAATAATGTTAGTCTTCTCCTTGAGGGATTCACATAAACGTATGCCCAAAGGAACTTACAACTAATTTATTAGTCTTAGATATATTTTTCATTTTTTGGTTTGTAGCTTAATCAATACAAGATCAATAGATGAAACTAAATTTATGGTTTTCAATGACAAAAAGGTAAGCAAGGGGACTTGATTTTATTAAATAACTAGGAGGAGAAAGCAATAGCTAGTATTTTAGATCGCCTCAGGAGCTATAATTGAAGCAAAAAATGTCATTTTGTACAAAAAATCTTCCATGTAGAGATGAAATCAAGTGAAAAACCTTAAATAAATAAATAACACTTTAAGGTTTGGAAGTGACAATCTTGACGGTGGTTCTGGTAATGAACAAGAAGCTAGTGATGCAAGGGAAAATGGAGAAGGATAGGATGGTGAAGGGGGAGAATATAAAATAAATACAATTTTTTAATTTAAAAAGTGAATCTCACTTTGCCGCGTAGCAATGAAATCTATTGTTTAATTATAAAAAATAAAAAATAATATCATGTCAATATTGACGTAACATTTAACTTATCAAAAGTTAATTCCGTAAAATTTTCCATCCACTTAAAATATGTTTTGTATTTTTTACAAATATTAGAGTTCAAATTGATATCTTCAAAACATTGGGTTTCAAATTGTGCTATGAAGAGAATGTTAAAGTTCAAAATGCATTTTTAGCCCTACACTTGACTTACGCACCATGGTTTCCAACTAGAGAAGATGGCGCAAGTTTTTTTTTAATTATTTGACTAATATTTCTTCTTATAAACCAATTATGATTTCAAGGAAAATCAGCAGTTAATTTGTCGGAAAAACAAGAAATATATTAACAAGACTTTACCAAATACATATTTGCAATTGATTTTTATCAAATATTAAAAATTTTAATTATATAAGAATATTAACTTCAAATATTAAACTAGTAAATCTAATTTGATTCTGAATGCAATTAAGAAAATTGATTTTGAATATCAGATTCAAATACAGACAATAAACTAGAATAAAAAAATAGTTTCATCCTTGAAGAAAATTTTTGTTTAATAATTTACAGGGTAAAAGGCTTTGTCAAATTCTGTCTTATATATGAATTTTAGGACGTATCTGTCCCGTCAAAAAGAAGAGGGGCTGTTCAGCTCATGAACCTCGGTAACTTCACCTGGGAGTTTCTAAGTTGCTACAGACAATTTAAGCTGTTTCTATAACAATAGAGCTTTTCGGGCCTATTAGCGTTGGCGTTAACCACATCATTATTTTCACCATTATCCCTGTAGGATCCCTTGTGTATGGCCTTCTTGCAGCTGTTATATGATGCCAATGCAACCACTGGCCAGAACATGTCTACTGATCTGTGGTATGCATAGGGGAACAGGAGTTATTTTGTGGGGTTACCTTTTTCAGTTTTGGGCTTAGCTTCTAGTCTTCTGTTTTTCCTAGGGATCAAAGTGCCTATCATTTTCAATATGTACAAGTAGAACTACAATTAGGATCCTTTGTATATTAAGCGCATACAATTCCAGGGAGATGTTCTTTTGATCTAGTTCAGCATCCGATTCCAATTGTAAATCAAGTTAGTGAGGGAACTGATTTCTTTTAGCACAGGTTTTTTAGTTGTAAATTGATCGTACTGCACGATATTGACCTTATTTGGCAATCAGCTGATTGCATTAGCTGTTAGCTGACGTTAGCTGATTCAATTAGCTGTTAGCTAATAGCTGATTCTGTCAGCTGATTTAACTAACAGATTGCATTAGTTATTTGTTATAGATGTTTGGTAAAATTAGTTATTTAGTATTAGCTGTTTATGTGTAAAATGACTTACGAGAACATGACTTTAAAAAAAATTATAAGGGTATGGATATTATACATTTTAGTATTTTGTTAAATATTTTTATAAGAATTTACATTTTTAATTCTACAAAAATTAAGTTTATAACTCTAATAAAATATAAAACGTATAATAATAATAATAATAATAATAATAATAATAATAATAATAATAATAATAATAATGATCATCATCACCATCATCATCATCTTCATCGTCATCATAATGATACACTAGTGAGTTACTTTAATAGGTTACATTTAGACTATTCCAACAAAATAATTATATAAATACTTTTTATTATCAATATATTTTGATTAATTACTTAATTTAAAATTGTTTGATCTCTTAATTTAAAAGGAGTAATATAATTAACTTGAGAATATTATTAAAAAATTATATAAAATTTTATATAATTAGCTTGTGAATATTAAAAATTTGAATTGCAATCCTCTTATGTCATTGGAGTAGGACTATCCTTTAAATCTTGTGATGCACCTTTTCTAATAGCAAAAGCAAAAACTACAGCTGCAATTGGAATGCAAAAGGCAACCAAGAACATGATGAATGCCATTATAATGCAAAATATTACGAAGAACACATCAAAGGCCAAAAATACCACCTTCAACCTGTAGTACATGAGAGGTGTATCATTGTTGTAGCAATACGACATGAAAATATACCTAAAGCATGTCCTGGTTCAAAGCATCACATCTCTAATCTTCAGTCCTCACACAGTGTACCAAGGACATTTTTGCAAATATCATCGACGTTGGGCTGATTTCTCTTAGCCAATGACGTCTGTAACAACTCCTACATCTTGTTCTATAATGTAAAGAACAAAATGTAGTTAACTGAAAAATTATTAGTTAATATTATATAGAATAAAAATTGTAATATTAATTTATTTGTACTTATATAATTACTCTGTGCCTCTTCCGATGTCCAGCCTTGCCCTTCCTTGTAGTATGTGTGCTTGTATACTATGATTCGATCACACTGTTGCCTTTGGAGTTGTGTTTGACTCTACAATAATTAAAATAAAATTTAACCAATTAGAATTTATTGTATTAAAAATATAATAATAAATTGAACATGTTACACTTACTAATTCTTGTCAGACAACGACAAATGATCTGGAGCCAGTGTTATGTGGAGTCGTCATTTCTGCTCTGTTGGCCTTAGCTTTCTGACGCTTTTCCTAAATTAAGAGAATGTCATAAAATATATAAATACAATTAATGGAAGGAAAATATGAAGAGAAGAAAAAAAACTTTAAACTGCAGTGAAGCCCAATAATCACACAATTTATTCCAATTTTCTTCAGTCTCCCTTTCCAGTATATGTCTCCTGGCCTTTTCATCAGAAGGAAAAGACTGATAATATTTATGCAGTCGATAGTGGTGATCCTTCACCTTTTGTTTCAGCAATAAACCAACACTGCTTGAAACCTCAGGCTGCTTGATATCTACAATATTGATCTTAATCTGTGAAAACACATATTAGATAAGTTATTAATTTAGTTAAGTAAAATTGCAATACTTATAATAAAATGAATTGAAATAATACCGAAACTTTATCTAAAGCATTTTGCAGCAAGTTGTCTTCCTTCAACTGCCTGACATGCTGAAGGCAAGGCAACTCATTTCGAACAATAATGCCCAACTCACTAGCCAATTTTGCTGGTTGGATCTTATCAACTGGGTGCCTTGTGTTAGGTCAATAGTCACGGACAACATGGAATTCACTGCAACATTTATTTGTCGCAACTCAACACCTTTTGTCTTTCCTCTATCTCGTTTTCTGAGCCCAGTATTGGAACCTGAAAAAACAACATAATGATTAAAACATACTAAACATGTAATGAGAGCATAAATGTATATATGATTGGTTATCAATAACAAACCTGAAGATCCCTAATGACTACCAAACGATGTTAGTAAAGGTTATTGTTGCTGACTTTCCTTATGCGATGATGTAATTGCTGGTTGTTTTGTTGGAGAAACTTCATCGCCTGTAACCACCCTATTTCCTTTGTTACGACCAGGTGCCATTGTAATCAACCTGTGTAAAAATTAACAACATCAATAATATCAGAAAATAGACAACAAATACAGAAAATCATCAACTACACCAAAAATTGAATTGAAACATTAAAAATATGCTTATAGTCATTGTAAATAAACATAACTACAACATCAACAACATAAGACCTATAATTATGTTATTAACATTTGAAACAAAAAAAACAATGAAACTTACATTTAATCATCATCATCAAGGTGAAGAAAATCATCATCATTAAGTAGATGTTCGTTTGATTCTTCATCACTAATATATTCCAGCAAAGTATCTTCATTGTCATTGAAGTGATCTTTAGTATAGTCTTCATCTGTTTGTAAGATAAGATGAGGATGGATTTCATCCAGTTGAACTATATTTGACTTGACATCTCTATGGAATGAAGATATATCTGCATCTTCTACTGTAATGCCTTCATTATTGATCTATCCAATCCACTATCTTGATAGACTTCATCAGCATCTTCATCTAATTCACCAATATCCCTTTCACAAAAATCAAAGACATTCCTTTGTTGAAATTTTTTAACAACCTTCTAATTGCGACCCAATACAGTATCGTTGACGTAGAAAACTTGTTTGGCTTGAGTTGCAAGGAAAAAAGGATTATTATCATACCATGTCTTACTAACATTTATGCTAGTAACATGCTCGTTCACTCTCATGTCAGTTAGATCAAACCATTTGCATTTAAGTACAACAACCTTCTTATCCTTGATGTAGTGCAACTCTATAATTTCAGATATAACACGGTAGAAGTCAATTATTTCGTCGTCATGACATCATTCAACGACAACCCTACTATTTTGACTTCTAACTCTACTATCTCGATCTTGTATGTGATATCGCACCCTATTAATGATGTAATTTGTGTATTTCTTCCCATAAATAAAAGGCCCATATGCCAAACTATATAATGCTATTGTCGCTTCTTGCATGTTAGGATTATATAACCGTATCATCTCTACGTCAAATTTAAAATAAGTATGAGGATGAGACATATTCTCATATATACATAATATATAATTAATATGAAACTTACTCGATTTCTAAACCATGATATAAACTTCTGCCTA
>JAOQMS010000005.1:11194112-11206979 GCA_027563885.1 Erythroxylum longipes
TACCGTCGCTGAGACATTTTCCGTCGCTATTGTCTGTCGCAGATTATGGGTTGAATTTTTTCCTACAATATTACCGATGACTTGATTGTCCTTCGTAAAAATTTTCTGTTCTCTGACGGATTATTTACGTTCCGTCGGTAAACGGCGACAGAAATTGTGTCGTCGGTAATATTCCGACGCTAATTCACAATTTTCTTGTAGTGGATTTCTTTTTCAAAGATACATTGTAACATTCTATTTGCCTTTATTTTGATTAAAGGTTAACACGTAGCCCTTTGTTTCGGTGTGAATGTGATTGCGAGCGTGCCAGGAATTTAAAGTGATTCCAAACTAGGAAATAAGGAAAAAAATATTGCGACTCGTAATTTCTGACTGAAATCAAACGATTGTGTATGCTAGAAAGGGACAAAAATCAAACAGAAAGAACTTTGCTTTATTGGTAAACAATTCGGCAAAACGCAATGACTAAGAAATTGAAAAATTGCTGAAATCAATTGAAAAGAAAGACTAATGCTAGAGAATTGCCGAAAATAGAAGTAAGCTAATAGGTTTGTTGGGATGCCAGGCTTTGATATGTCAGAGGTTGTAAAGACCCTTCTTTCTGCTTCAAACTTCTATTTATAGCCAACGATGATAAGTGTCCTACTGCAATTCAACTTGTAATCTTGATAAAAAATTTTCTTACTAGATAAAGATAAAGATTTGGATAAACTTTATCATATCTAATAAAGATAGAGTTTGGGCTGGTGTCTATCAAGTGTATCATCCTATCTCCTGTTTATCTTGGACTTCTAGACTCCCAATCCAACTCTAACTCTACTACTTTCCTCTTTACTAGACATTGGAATCTGATAGGGGTCAGTGGATTTCTTTTAGACTCCGAACCATGGGCTCTCTTTGGGCTTCAAATTTTCGGCCCAAAATAGTAAAAATGGGCCGACCCTATTTTTCGGTGTAAACATTTGCCCCCTGCACCATTAGGCTTATAAATATAAGCCTTATGGTGGCCCTTGACTTATTTAGAAAAACCATTTAGACAATACCTTTGTCTAGAGTAGCTTTTGGATGCTTTGACTGCTTCAATTCTTCACGAAATTACATTCGAAGGTTTGCCATTTATGACTGAAAATAACTCAAGTGAATCCCTAACGGTGTCAATAATGGCCATCCGGAGCGAAGAAGCTACCGGTGACCCACAGGACATTGAGTCTGTGGTCACCGAAAATGTCATGGACACCAGGATCCTGTAGAACCTTTGTTGACTATTTGTACAGCCTGCTCTGTAAGCGGCTTATTTTGAACAGAATTTAACGTTCAGCTTGGCGTTGCTTTAACTCATATTTTCTATCACTGAATGCCAAGCCAAAACTTTATCTCACTTGTTTAGCACCGAACCAATTATTTTGATGTAATTTCGGGCAGCCTACTTCACAAATTTTCATTAGTGGCCGCCCATTGATACAAGCATCTGAATTTATTCTTTTTGAATATTCTCCCACAGAGTGGGATAATATTTCTTTAGGTACTTGCCATTGATATTTTAATTGTGAGTTTCCCCGGAGAGACTTGATAACCAATATGCATTTCCAGGTAGCACCTTGTGGACTTTGAATTGCCCTTCCCAGTTTGCTGACCATTTCCCATACACCCGATCTTTACTTCCTATGGGCAGTACCAACTTCCAGACCAAATCGCCTTCATTAAAATTCTTTCTTCTTACTTTCTTGTTGTAGGCTCTAGCCATCTTCTTCTTCTGTAGAACCATCTTATTGAGGGCATCTATTCTGACATGGTCCAATTCCTCTAGCTCCATCATCATGGCTTGCGAGTAGTCCTCTGGCGTCAAGTTGTTTTGCCATGCAACCCTTAATGAGGGCACCACTACCTCTATATATAGTACAGCGTCATGTCCAAAGGTCAACGAAAATGGGCTCACCCCAGTTGCGCTTCGTTTCGATGTCTTGTATGCCTATAGAGTCTCAGAGAGAAGGTTGAGCCAGTCCCTAGAATTATCCTCCATCATCTTCTGTAGAATGTTAATTATGACTTTGTTCGAAGCCTCGGCTTGTCCATTTGCCTGAGGATAATAAGGACTTGACCTTAGTAATTTAATACTGTAATCCTCCGCGAATTCCCTGATTAATTCTCCAGTAAACATTGTCCCTTGGTCAGTGGTAATTAACTCGGGAATCCCAAACCTATGGATCAAATTTTCCTTGATAAATTGAATGACTTCTTTCTGCCCAACCTTCTTCATTGGTAGAGCCTCCACCCACTTGGTGAAAAAATCCGTAACCACTATGATGAAAGAATGGCCTTTGGATGATGCCGAGTAAATTTTCCCAATCAGGTCAATGGCCCACCCATGGAAAGGCCAAGGTTTGATTATACTTGTCAATTCTGCGGCTGGTATCCTCTGGATCTTCCCATGTTTCTGACACTGTTTGCAGCCCTTAGCATACATGAAACAGTCATCAAATATGTGAGGCCAGTAGTAACCATGTCTACGAATCAACCAACACATTTTCTCTCAGATTGATGAGTGCCACACACACCTTTATGCACTTGTTTCAAAACTTCCATTGACTCCACCGGACCTAGACATCTAAGGAGGAGACCATCGGCACCTTTCCTGTACAGAGTGCCTTCCACTAGCAGATAATTCAGTCCCTGCATCTCGATTCTATAGGGTGTCATTCCTTTTGGATTTTCTAAGTATTCCCTTATATAACTTCTCCAGTTACCAGCACACTCTACATTGGTATTAAACACATCTAGTGGCATCCCTCGGCCTTCGATTTTTCTTCTGGATAAGGACAAACTTATGCATCAACTCATCGGACATTCTCACTCCTGAGGCTACCCCTAGCCATTGAATCCGCTTCCTAATTGTCTTCTCTTGGAACGTAGAATAAATCTGCGCACTCGAAATCGTCTAACAACTGAATCGCAGCGGAAAAATATGGTGCCAAAGAAAAACTACTGCACTTATATTCACCGTTTAGTTATCTGATGACCAGTTGCAAATCCCCGTATATGGCTAAGTCTTTGGCACCGATTTCTTTGAGGATCTCCAACCTAATTATTAGAGCCTTATACTCAGCTTGATTGTTAGTACATAGGAAGTTGAGATTAAAAGATAGCGTAGTTTTGATACCTACTGGGGATATGATAATGACTCCTGCCCCGGCAGCATCGGTTGTACTGGATCCATCAAACTTTAAAATCCACTGGGATCTTTCTAAATAGAACACGTTTAGGTCAGGTTCTTCAATGTCGGGGACTTCTACACTCAGATGATCAGCCATAAAATTTGCAATAGCTTGCCTTTTCACAGATTTTTGGGGCAAGAACTGGAGAATAAATTCAGCTAAAGCAATAGCCCATTTTCCTATTATCCCAATGATAATAGGCCTTGTCAACATGTATTTGATCACATCGGTGTTGGACACCACAATCACTAAATTTCCCATCATGTAGTGCCTTAACTTAGTGCACGCAAAATATAAGGCCAGACACACTTTTTCAATTGGAGAATACCTAAATTCAGCATCTTTGAGAGTCCTACTCAAATAATAAATAGCTTGCTCATTACCTTTAGTGTTTTCTGAGCTAAAACACACCCGATTGAAGTTTCTAACGCTGCTAAGTACAAATGGAGGGGATGGTCTCTCCTTGGCGGCATAAGCACTAGTGGCGAAGACAAGTATTCCTTTATTTTATCAAACGCTTGCTGATTTCTATTTGCCCACACGAACTCATCTTCTTTCTTTAGTCTGAGTAGTTCTGAAAAGACCTTCATCTTACCTGCCAAGTTGGAGATTAACCTCCTTAGGTAATTAATCTGACCCAGAAACTTTTGCAGCTCTTTCTTATTTTTAGGAGGCTCTGTTTGCGCAATCGCTTTGGCTTTGTTGTCGTCGACCTCCATGCCCCTTTGATGGACCAGAAATCCAAGAAAATTTCCAGCCCTGACTCCAAAGGCACACTTTAGAGGATTGAGCTTGAGCTGGTGTCTCCTCAGTCTCTCGAATCCCTGCCTAAGATGCTCTACATGGTCACTCTATTTTTTAAACTTGATAATCACGTCATCGATGTAAACTTCAACAACTTTTCTAATGATATCATGAAAAATGAGGTTCATGGCTCTTTGATAAGTAGCTCCAGCATTCTTTAGCCTAAAGGGCATCATAACCCATTCGAATGTACCGACTGCACTTGGACACCGGAACGCTGTCTTATGAATATCATTCTCGGTGATTTTGATATGATTATAACCAGCAAAATAATCCCAAAACGTTAATATTTTCATCAATAAGCATGTCACTATCTGGCATTACATACACATCCTTAGGTGTGGCGGCTTTCAAGTCCCGAAAATCTACACACACTCTAATTTTTCCATTTTTCTTAACTACGGGGACTATATTTGCTAGCCACTCGGTATACTTAGCTGGTCTAATGAAGCCTACTTTGAGAAGTCTCTCTATTTCTTCTTTCACCTTCATCTCCACTTCCTTGGACATTCTCCTGGGTGGTTGTTGAAAAGGGCGGAATTCAGGTTTGATGGGCAGTCGGTGTTCAACCAAACTCCGACTTAAGCCTGGCATATCTTTGTAATCCCATGCAAAGTAGTCTTTATACTCGTGAAGTAGCTTGACTACCTCTTCGCGCAACTCCTTACTAATAAGGCCACTGATGTATGTTACTTTAGGGTCCTCGGCAGTATTCAAGTTAATTTCTTCCAAAGGGTCCTTTACTTGAAGCCTCTCATCTTCCATTTTGGGTGGCGCGACTTGTAGCTCCTCCAGGCTTATTTCATCTCTTACTATTTCTGGGATTTCTCCTCCATACACTAACTCTGTTCCGAAAATCTCCCTTTCATGGTTGGCCATTAACTGTTTTCTGGCCTGCTGCAAAATTGCTTCCTGGATAGACATTGTAGCCACTGGCCACCCTTCTTTACTTCCTTGAGTCATCATTGCCCTGGCTGGCCAGCGTCTCCTTCCATCGGCCTAAGAAGCCTGATGCTTTTATTATTCTCACTGGTACCTGCTGCTTAAAGTAGCAAACGCTTGTCCTTGGCGAATTTCATCAGCGTAGGCCTGCCCTCTTTGTCCAATCCTTCAAAAGTAATCGGTGTGGTATCTCTATGGTAATAGCAAGCATCCACCAAATTGACTTCAGCGCTGAAAGGATTATTGTCTGCCTTAACCATTTCCACATTGTCGCTATGCCAGAACAATAAAAATTGGTGGAGGGAAGACGACACACACATGTTTACGTTAATCCAGTCTCTACCCAGAAGCAACTTGTAACTCACGTTAGTGTTGATTACGAAGAAGGCAAACACACACGTCTTACTCCCCACTGTTATTTGTAGTGGAACTACTCCCAATGTTCTTGCCACATCCTCAGTTACTGCAGTCACCACTAAGTCTGTGGCAATGATATCCTCTTCTTGTTTCCCAAGTCTTAGTAGCACTTTCAGGGGAATCACGTTTACAGCTGCTCCACTGTCCACCAAAACTCTGTTTAGTGGCTTTCCATTGACGCAAGTTCATATATACAGTGGTTTAGTGCGATTCATTGTCAACGGCTTGTCAAACGTTAGAGCTTTGCTCTCCTCAGTGTCCTGCATTTTCTCTGAGAATTTCTTCACTGAACTTTGTTCTTCTTCTGCAACCGAAACTTTTTCTTCATCTCTCAGCCTGCCTTTCGCCTCGTCGTCAGGATCAGCACGACGAAAAATAGCTGGTAATAACACCGAAGCGGCTCCCAAGTAGTAAACAGGGACATCACCAACGTTGAAGTAACTTTCTTCCTGTTCCTCGATATCACCATCCTCTGTAGGCTTCCTTCTGAATTTGTTCCTTTGAATTTCTCCTTCACAACGCTCAACCATCTACTTAGTCATGCTGGCCAACTTCTTCCCTTTATCAAGCATCTCTTGTTTTTACACTAAGTGAGCCATGGTCTAAACTTGAAGTTTCGTCTCCAGTTCTTCTTTTTCCCGGAATAGTCTCTCGGCCAACCGCTTGCGCTGTAACCTCCTTTTCTTTATTTTAGCTTTTTTCTGAGCAGGAGTAAGTATTTCCTTCTTATCATTCCTTCTGCTCTCCACCTGAACCTACTCTCCAGTTTTCTTGGGCATCGGTGGCTTGACAAATTTCGGGCGACTACCAGTGTTGATGGCTACCTAGTCACCGGCTTCACTGTTATTTTCGGTGACTCGGTTACCGATCCTCATCAGTGCACTGATTCTCTCCTGCCTTTTAGAAGCAATGGTGAGTTCGTGAATCCTTTCCCACATGTTCCACCCTTTCGGCCTCCACACTTGATTCGTATTCTCCTGCCTCCTTTTTTAGTTGAGCTAATCCCTCATGTCAACACTTGCTACATTTACTGACCCCACCGGGAATGGATTTTTGTCAATGAAATTGCCTCTTCTAGGAACTTGAGGATTTTCCTGTTGATACAATCCTGAATCACGTTTCTGAAGGCCCAGCACATGTTGGTGGAATGAGTCCACCATGGATTGCTTAGCCCATAGTCACTGGCTGTTGAACAGCCTGGTGATTTGTACTCCTTGGGAGCGCCTGCATCTGATTGGTCACCGGACTCCTATTGCCCCCTGAGCTCGTTCCCTCCTCATAGAGGTGAGGTTGGGTCGCTGGTCCAGTGTGGCTGTGGAACTGAACAGGGGTCCTGTAGTTGATAGACTCCAGTGGCAAGGCAGCAATCGGTGTCTCATCAATTCTGTGCGGTGACTGGTAGGTGGTCACCGGCTGTTTCTCCTTATTAGGGCTGTCAACCCTGGTGGATTGCCCCCTGAGCACCTTCACGGAAGAAGTTTCTCCTAACTTGGTCACCTTGGTTGACGACCCTTCACCCCCAGTTGGAGTGACCGTGAGCGCCACTAACTGATTTTCTGCGACCACTGGTAACTTGCTGGCCTGTGATTCAGTTTGATGCAATGTCTTGCTTGACTCTTCTCCGCCTATGCCTCTGTCTTTTCCTGGCATGGCAAATCCGCTGACCACAACTAAAAGCTCCTTTTAGTTACTCCCCATAGTGTTCAAGAGAGTGTCCATCTTAGCTGTCGATTTCTCTATGGCCTCCAGAACCTTTATTAAAAGGGTCTCAATGTTGCTTGCTTGACTTAACTCAACGAATTGAGGTTAGGCTTCCTGCGTTGCTGTTGCAATGTTTTCCGTATCATCACCTCCACTGATGGAAATGTCAGTACTCTTACTAGATCTTGTTTTCGTCATTGCGTGGTCCCACTAGGCATGCCAAAAATATGTTCACCTTTATTTTGATTAAAGGTTAACACGTAGCCCTTTGTTTCGGTGTGAATGTGATTGCGAGCGTGCCAGGAATTTAAAGTGATTCCAAACTAGGAAATAAGGAAAAATAATATTGCGACTCGTAATTTCTGACTGAAATCAAACGATTGTGTATGCTAAAAAAGGGACAAAATCTAACAGAAAGAACTTTGCTTTATTGGTAAACAATTCGGCAAAACGCAATGACTAAGAAATTAAAAAATTGCTGAAATCAATTGAAAAGAAAGACTAATGCTAGAGAATTGTCGAAAATAGATGTAAGCTAATAGGTTTGCTGGGATGCCAGGCTTTGATATGTCAGAGGTTGTAGAGACCCTTCTTTCTGCTTCAAACTTCTATTTATAGCCAACGATGATGAGTGTCCTACTGCAATTCAACTTGTAATCTTGATAAAAAATTTTCTTACTAGATAAAGATAAAGATTTGGATAAACTTTATCATATCCAATAAAGATAGAGTTTGGGCTACTGTCTATCAAATGTATCATCCTATCTCCTCTTTATCTTAGACTTCTAGACTCTCAATCCAACTCCAACCCTACTACTTTCCTCTTTACTAGACACTGGAATCTGATGGGCCAGGGTCAGTTGATTTCTTTTGGACTCCGAACTATGGGCTCTCTTTGGGCTTCGAATTTTTGGCTCAAAACAGTAAAAATGAGCCGAACCCGTTTTTCGGTGTAAACACATTCAAAACAAATCTCCAATAAAATATATCTTAACTATGATAGATTATAAAAATATTAGTTTAATAATTTTTGTGTCAATCATTTGGTGACGATTTATAGAAATCATTACCAAATGTACACATTCGATGACGTTTTCTAGAATTCGTCACTGAATGTGGAATATTTGGTGACGATTTCCAACAATCATCGCTAAAAGCTTTACATTTAGTGACGATGACAAAAAATCGTCGCTGAATGTATAAGGTTTTGCAACCAAATAGAACTTTTGTCACCAAATATTAACCTTTTGATGACACTTTATAATATCATCGCAATATATAGAACCTTTAGTGATGATTTTATCGATGCGTCGCAAAATGTTTGATAAATTATGGTGACGTTTTTATCAATCGTCGCTACTGCATTATTTTTCTGACGAATATATGAAGTCGTCGCCAAATGCTAAATATTTATTTCAGCATTTAAATCGTCACTAAATATTCAGCATTTGGTGAGGACTTTCGTTGTACGTTACTAAAAGTTTTTTCTTGTGCGATGCTTTTTGATTCCATCATTAAATGGTAAATTTTAGTGACGAATGCTTTTAAACGTCGCTATATGCTGTCTTTTGGCGACGATTTTTATTTTGTCGCTAAAGAAATCGTCGCCAAAGGGTGCCTTTGTTGTAGTTTATAAGGAGTTGAAAACTAGTAGTTGATGATGTTGAACAAATTTCAAAAAGCTTCAAAACATCATGGAGTGAAGAAATTGCTACATTACATTCTTTGCACTTGCTCGTGATAGACCTCTTTGTATAGGACCCGTGATGTGGTAACAACGCTAGAAAGGCAATGTGACTGATTTCTTTTGAGTGCTTCCCTGTTACTCTGAAGTGTTACTTATTAGGTGTATAATTACTAATCGAACAGCGAGCTTGAAATAGTCAAGAGTAGAGTCCTGAACTGTGTGATTTGACACTAATGCTGATATCATTCTCATGCCAGAAGAGAAAGTTTCAGCATTGCAGTTGAGTTTTTGTAAAACATATGCTGATGTAAAGCGACAATTTGTAGTACAAAAGAATTGGAGTTGTGAAGCTCACTTACACAACTTTAACTTTAGTCCTTATTGGGTTGCCTTGTTTAGAGTACCAACATTACTGTTTTCAAGAGGGAAAAACCGAAAGAAAATAACCAATAATGCTCTGCTTCACTTAACCTACTTCTCTGGATCCGTTCTTTGTATAGAACCCCAAACAGAATGAGGGAATGAATGAGAATCTACAAGTGACGGATAGTTACAAAACGTTTGATTCTTGATGCAAAGGAACAACCTCTCGTAAGCCAAAGCCATTTTTCTGGCTGTAAACATGGAAGTGGCATATTCTCTGCATTCCTTCCCTCTCTGTGCTAATCTCTTTGGTCCTTCCATAACCACTGCCTCTAACGCCTCCAACAACGACTCTACATTGGGAGAGAACATGTAACCAAACTCATCATCAACCACAATAGTACCCTTAATACTAGGAAACCTTGAAGCCATAAGAGGCTTACCGCTCATCATTGCCTCCATAAGAGTAAGATCAAGCCCTTGTGGCCTAAGAGTTGGATTTACAAAAATGTCAATGGAATTATAAAATGCCCTCAATTCAGATGGACTCATAGACCCCAAAACTAGCACTTGGTGGCTTAAATCCTTGTATCTTTGCTGCCATGGTCCCGACCCAGCCACAACTAAGTAGACATCAGGGTGTTTTGTAATCAGCTGTCCAAAGGCCTCATAAAGTAAGGGATGCCCTTTGTCCTTCACTAGTCTACCAGCCACACCAAGCACTAAACTTGCATTAACAGGCACACCAACTTTGGACCTAAACTCTCTTCCTAATTTCGCATCTTCCCTGAAATCATTCTCATCCACCCCATTGACAATTACATGTACTCTTTTCTCCGGAATTTGGTACACATCCCTAAGCATCTCTCCACAACTATCGCTTATAGCAACATGGTGAGCATAATTCTTGAAAAACCTTATCTCGTTAAGGACTTTTGGCACAACCCCTTGTAGACTTCTGTTAAAAGCAGACGAAACCGGCTCGTTGGGTTTACGAGTCAAGTCTTGGTATATGTCTGATTGCAAGCTCTCAAGTGCTATACCATGCCAAGAAACTGCAAGGTTTGGAACATTACGAGCCAACCAATGAGGTAGTGCTACACTTTCTGAATGAACCACGTCAAAGGGCTCTCGCTGATTTTCCTCCTCGAATTGCTCCCATGCTTTGTTATATCTCCACCTACCAGCTTCACCTTCGTGACAGTGAATTCTGATCGAAGAAACGGCATCACTGGCATCGTTCACCGGTGAACTATATCTGTCCAAAGGAGACGTGAATACATGCACTTGATGTCCACGACGAGCTAGAACAGTGTGCAGAGTATAGGCATGGCGTTCCATGCCACCAGGTGTTGTGCCAATAGGCCATTTACGTGAAAAGACTGCAACTTTGAGCCTGACTGGAGGTGGAAGATCGTCGACTAAAGGAAGACGGTTCCAAGCGAACTGGGCACTACGCAGATCGCCGGACCAGGGCTTGTTGACATGGTGAGCAAAAGTGGTGCATATGTTGGTGGTGGTTGGTGTGTGGAGGAGGAAAAGTGCAGGGATGGCGAAGAGAACAATGAAGAAAAGGGTTGTGCATAGGTTGGACTGGGAGGGGAGATGTGGCTTTTTTGGCTTGTTGTTCAAAGCCATATGATCAAACCTGTGTTGAGGTGTGCAAGTTGGGCATTTCAACTATGTGTGCTGTGTACCTTCATTTTGGTGGGCTATAGTGATTTTAAGTTATAAGCTTGCATTCAAAAAAGTTGAGGAAAGTGGGGAGGGTTTGGAGGGTGGGCACGCACCTAAGCAAGTGAACAATTTGATTCAAAGTGCGTTTATCACGCACGCCACCAAGATAAAAGAGGATTCTTTGTGACTTGTCTTATGGGCCATTGATTATTTTAAGCATTTGTAGTCATCTTAAAAATGTTTCGGTATTATGTGAATCTTAAGTTTCCATAGTCCCTTGCTTTCTTCCTCTCCTGCTATTTGAATTTCATTATAACTATCGCATTGCAAGAAAGATGGCTTTCTTTCTTGCTTTCATATTGGAGAGCCTCAATAATTAACTTGGTTATTATTATCTTTTTGCTCATTGGTAACTCCACAGCTGGTGCATTTTAAAAGTCATTTTCGCCATGTTAGTACCTCCTCTTATCAAATGATAGATGGATTCAATCCCAATTAAGCTCTCACTTTTTGTTTCTTAATTTCATTCTCTTTTACGTCCTTATTTCAAGTTTCTTGCACAAGCCAACAAAGTCAACTCAGTTGAGTTAGGCAATCTACACAAATGGGTTCCAATGGAGAGGGGAAGTCAAACATTTTGGGTTGTTTTGAAGTAAAAGGTGTCACTTTTCATCAATTTTTACCTTTTTTTCTTTTTGGGTGAGGACCAAAGCAAAAGCAACACGTTCTCTTAACCAATAAAGGCACGTCTTGAACAATTTGTGATACATCCATATTTGTAGTCTGCAGAGCTGTTTGCCCCCCAAATGAAGTCATTAATTGCTTAGTATTAAAGCAGATTAGACTTTGCTCTCCTCCAGACCTATCTCTATAGCCTTTTTTGTAAGATTAGGCAAATGCATGTGTGGTAAGCTAATATTAGTGAACGATCACATGGATGGGCTTACAGTTGAAGGAATTGTCCTAATTCAATGGTACATTTCATATTGATCAATGATATTGCCAAGGAAAGAAATGGCATACAATGCTTTCACATACAAGTCAGTTCAATTATTCAAAAGAAGGATATCCAGTGACTTATCCAATTGGAAAGGATTCACTGATGGCGGAATTTTGCAATTTCAATCCACTGATACCTCTTCATTTTTCCATTTTCCAATTCTTTTACATTTGAAAACATTAATGTTCCACTAGGTGCAGGACAACTTTAGGTTAATCTTTTTGTTTAATGTTCAATCCATATAGAGCCTCATGTTTTCCTTTATTAAAAAAATTACTACATCAATTAATCATTTGACTTGTGCCACAATTAGGAAATAATGAGTAAAAATGTTTGCACCTTGGACGAAATTTCAGTGACTAATTATTCAATGAGTACCAGTAAGAGTTTCCTTATTTTTAAAAAAAAAGTGAATTGCATGCGGCAAAGAATGCATAAACCCAATGTTGAACAAATTACAATAGTCTTTTTCATTTTTCTGATAAATTTATGCAAAAATACGAAAACGTATGTTTGTTTTTATGAAATAAGTTGCCCACATACAAACAGGACACTAGAACTAGAATGAACTGATAATAAGATGACATGCAGCGAGTGAAGCAATTTGGTTTTTATCAGAAAAATCAATCTAAAGAGATTGATGAAAAGAAGATTCTATGGAAGAAGTGAGGATCTCTTATTCACCAGAAAAATGAATATTACATCAATCAAGAAACTAACGCTGGTCTTTATACACATGGTAGATGAAGAGAACCAGCTGGGTTAGTTAAGTTGAGTCAGCTAAAAAATTGAAAAACAAATATAACACTAACTTAACAAACTTATCAAACAAAAACACAAAAATTCACAATCTAGAACACAGAATGGATCCTAGATATTATTTACGTTAATATTTTTAATTCCCAAGTGCCAATTTGAGGTGTACGGTGATGTTACTTACCCTACGTTTGGTTGCTGTCCCCATGGGCGGGGACGGAAGACAGGGATAGAAAAATTCTGTCTCCGACCTGTTTGCTTGCTGTCCCCACCAATTTCTGTCCCGACTCCGGAGACAGAGACATAAA
>JAOQMS010000005.1:11207079-11217228 GCA_027563885.1 Erythroxylum longipes
AACACATTTCTGTCCTAGGACGGAGACAGTTTTTTCTGTTCTGTCCACCACAACCAAACACCTCACTGTCTTCAATTTTTGTTCTGTTCCGTCTTCAAATTTCTGTCCGGTTCCGTCTCTGCCTCCTGTGGACGCTAACCAAACGCAGCGCTTGTAGTTAGTGTCAACTAGTTTAGGGTTTGGGCAACATTGTCTGACATGACAAGATGATCTAAATCATAAGCTTATAGTGCTGAGAGAATTTTGTTTTTCCAACTTTTATTCACGTTTTAAGTCAAGTATTTCTTGTTTTGAGCTCTCATATTTCACGAATGATTGATATTTGATTAATCTGACAATTTAATTTAATATTGATTATTCTATCGCTATCTAGGAATTCAATGACCTGTAATTGTCATAAAGGATTGGTACAAGTAGCAAATAGGTTATTTATGAATTTTCATATTTAATTTATGATAAACAAGAAAACTAGATTAGATAATTGTAGCTATCTCGACTATTTAATTTAGGATTTAGTTTTTTCACGAAGCTTATAGCTATTATTTATTTGATATGGAATGTTATCATATCTAGTCAATAGATGGTAAGTTTTAGTTTGGATGTTAGGTTTGAACTAATTAATTTAGAAAATTTTGAAACTTATTATGACTATCCTAATATGTTTCGAACTAACTACTTGAATCATGAAAATATTCTTTTTGAACCAATGATCAATATTACAATTAGATGAGATTTTTCCTTTGAATCGGAGTTTGGAAATATTGATTTTCTTATTTTTAAATTTAGTTGATTTAATTTGTTTTTGTATTAATTTTAGTTAATCAATTTCTTAATCAAAAACCCCCTTTTAATTTTATTACTTGAAATTAAGAAACTAGTGCTTAGTTCTCTAGGGATTCAACTTGGTTCCACGACTACTATAAAAGTTTGAAGAATTAGAATTATTTTGGGGGTTTCGACAACCTGACCAAATATATCATAGTTGTAAATTTAACAATTTAATATCATCATCATCATTTCACCAAAATTTGATTTGGTTATTCTTCAACTTAACAAGTTTCATACGATTTGTAATTAAAGGGATACATATATCCTATATGTAACTCTATAATTCTCATTATATTGATTTAACCAATATGGGGTAAAAGGATAGTCTTAGTTATTTAACATTTTATTCTTGTCACTTATATTACATATAAGTCTCCTTTAATCTAACACATACAAACTATTTGTATAAACTTATATCATTTATTTTACTCAACAATCTATTTCTTATCATGCCTTAACGTTGTAATAATGTTGAATCCAGATTTAGTATCAAATAATCAAAAGCATGAATTATAAATATATATGATCTTTATCATATTATGTATAGGCAAGAAAAGTTAAACAATCATTTTTCTTCTAATGACAACTATTATTATACTATAACTAATGCCTTCAATTATGTCCCGGTTTATACTTAATTTTAATAGGTTAAATTGAGTGAAGCAATTTTATTAAGCATTATACTTTTTGACTCTACATTATGTATCTATTTGCATTATGCTATCTAGATATTAAAATCCATCTAACTTGTTGTCATTGAAGTTTATAAGGCATTAATCAATCAAAATCTCATCACAGTTTGTCATCTATAAAATTAATTTAATTTCTCTATTAGGCTTAGATCCCATTTAAATTTATTTGATCTTGAGGTCGCTTAATAAACTAACTAAACTTAAATTAAATACAAAACAATTATATCAATCACATCTTATGTGACTTATAGATTCATTAGTTGATAACTCTTTGCCAAAATATATCTTATATATTTTTTATAAGCCTACCTCTATCATATGATCATAAGTTTATTCATCTAAATTATGCAAATCTCTAGTTTATGAAATCAATTACTTCTTCATAAGAAAAAACATAATATGTGCTAGTTTTACTATTCGATCAATATCATGTCTTGATGAAACTACATCTAAGAACAATTTCAAAATAACACATAGATACAAATTGAGTCTCATAATTATAATCTCATGATTATTTCAATTAAATGAGGGGTACGAGACACATGCCTATATGTGGAGGCATGTCAAGCTTCTATCACAGCTAATGCTTGTATATCAAGTGCAAATAACCCCTTTTTATTTTTATTTTTAAATATTTATTTTAATTAAATTAGTTTTAGAATTCCTTATACATCTAGAATAGTGTTTCCAGTTAACTAAAATTTGTTTTCAATTGGGTAAATTTTTATATAAATAATTTTAAATTTTAGTTTAATTTTCAAAGTTGAATTATTAACTTAAATTGATCATCAAATCAATAATTAGAGTCAAACAAAGCTTCAATAAGATTATCTTTTATAATTAGACTATGCTAGATAATTTAATATAATAAGATTATATTAATTAAGATGAGACATTAATTTTAAAATTAAATTAATTGTTTCTAATTAGAATAATATTAATATTTAAATTGATTCCTAATTAATATTTTTGAATTTTTTTCAAAAAATTAAATTAATTAAATTTCACTCAAGATTAAAATTATTAATTAATCATAATCATTTAAAAATTAAGAAACTGTATTCTAAGTAATTAAGAAATATGTTTCTTAATTACAATTACAAATTGAAATAAGATAAGTTTATTATTTAGATACTTATTATTTTATTTTATTTAGAAAATTTTTATTATTTTAAATAATAAATTTCTTGATTAATTAGAAAAGATGTTTTTCTTGATTAAATTTGGGAAAAGTTTTCATTTTGATTAAAAAAATAAGCATTCTTTGATATTTTAAAAATAGTTTTATAATTTATTAAATAATTATTTCCTAGTTAATTGAGAAATTAATCTCTAAAATATTACAATAGAAAATTTTAAATCTTGAAATTTGTTTCCTTTTGACATTAGAAATAGTTTTTAAAATTAACTTGTTTAAAACAGTAACGAAGTCCCTTGGAATGATATAGGGCCTTGTATTCTAAACTAAGAGACAATGCTCTCCTAACGAAGTTGAGATCGACCCCGTATGCCATTGTCAATGAGAATATGTAGTTTCCTTATAAGACAACTACGGACATGTGCAATATCTGATCACTTGATTAAATCAAGTTTACTTATATTTTCCTTGACTCGTAAGCTACAATAATACGTCCACAATAGTAATCATTTTGGTTCGATATGAAGGACCAACAGTTACCTAGAATGCGCAACTTCACGATGTTTTTCTTCTTTATTTTGGTTTCTAGTAACTCGGTTAAAAGTGGCTTTATTTCCTATACAAAATCTCTGATTGCATCTAGTTTCTTGTGGTTGATCATACCTTTAACGTTTTATACTAGTATTGACATTATTCAAAGCTCAAGGGCTTAGCACCTTTTGATTTATTTTTCTTACCCGATTTTCTTTTCATACTACTTTGAAACTCATTGAAGCCAAACTCTATTCCTTCATTAATTTGGACCTGTGCCTCAACCACCTCTTGTCTTGTGATTTGGCTTTCAATTCCTTAATTGCCTTATAATATGCCTTCTTAGCATTGATTCCCTAATGATTTATTCGGTTCGCTGACCTTTTGAATTATCATGTTATCTATTCATTCAAGAGCAAGTAAACCTTTCCCTTTGTCCTTCAACTTGTTTTGGTCCTGAATGTTACTTTCATCTTATTTCCTACCATCTAAGCTCGTGAGTTCATCAAAGTCTCATCTTTCAAACCTTCTTCCATTTAGCTTCCACATCTTCCCTTATTGCTTCAGTGATGTTCTTGTTAGTTTATGCCTTTGCAGCCAATCAATTGGATGCAAATTAATATATGACATTAGTTTGAATTAATGAAAAGGTTTTATTTATATTTATATATTAATTTAATTAATATTTTATGTTTTAATACTAAAGATAAAATCCTTGGAATAATTACTATATAATTGAAATTATGATGATATCATAATTATAAGATTCAATTTACACTTATGTATTCCTAAATGTTCCTAGTTGTAGTTTCATCAAGACAGGATATTGTTGAAGCAGTAAAACTAGCATACATTAAGTTTCTTTCTTATGAAGAAAGTAATTAATCTCATAAATTAAACTACAGAGATACTTAAACTAATGTGTGGGAAATTATTAGAGATTAAGTCACTCAACTGACCCGATTATGAGAATTCCAAATGGAATATTACTTATGCGTCTATGGATTATCTCATAATGATGGTTATAAAATTGATTCTTAGACTTGAAATTACCAATGTATCTAGTATAGGAATTACTGTGTATGATACTACTTATGAATCGTCATAGGATAATTCAGTCAATAATAATCGGATACAGTTTAAACCATATGTAGATATTTGAGTAAGTCAATATAGGATTCGTTACTTTAAAGTAATTAGAGAGAATATTCTACTGTTCTTGATTAATAATAATTTATGAAATTCTCTGGCCAGAGTGAATTGACATTTGAAAAGATGTTTTCAAATTTCAATTATAATCAATTACTAATTAGTAAGAACGAACATGATTAGGTGATAAGAGTAGACACTATATCCATACTTTGTTCAATTAGAATATTGAATAACGAAAGGATTAAATTATACTTCATAGCCATGTATCAACAGGTTAAGTCAATCACTTTGACATTCCTTATATTTGGGTAATCATGACATGTTGCTAGACGTCAATCATGATTTATGATTATAAATTGTTTACTTAGAGAATTAAAGATAAATTAAAAGAAGTTTTAATTCATCTAATTCTAATTGTAAATTAAAATTATAATTTATAATCATTGCCAATATATTAGGAACCTAATGAGTCACACATCAAAGAGTAATTTGTGAAAAAAATCAATTAAATTAAGTTGGATTTAATTATAAAGTTTGAGAAACTTTGGAGGATCAAATATCAGATATTTGATTTTATTAAATTTAAATTAATTAGAATTAGAATTAGAATTTGATTTTAATTATAATTACAATTAAAGAATTTTAATTTTAATAAAAGACCCTTATGATTTTTCTACTTAAATGGGAAGAGATTTTTAGAAGCTAGCACTTTTTGTATTCTTCTTCTAAAATCAGTTGAGAATTGCTCAGTGGATACTATTAGAAGATGAACATTTAATTAGCTCGTGATTGATTAATAACAAAAAGTTTTGGAATATTTTTCAACAAGAAGGCGAACAAGGTACAATTTCTAAGTCGTTTTATGTTTTATTCAAGTTTATTCAATTATCGGGATCCACTCGAAATTTGAAAAAATTTTGTTTTTCGCTGCGCCCGTGATTCAATCACGGTTGAATTCCAACAGTGGTATCTAGGGATGGCAATAGGTTTTCAACCAGATCAATATCTGCACTATCCGACCCGAAAAAATGGACATGAAGGCTAAAAAATGGATTTTAAATGGATGCTAAAAAATGGATATGAATATGGATTTGGATATGGGTCTAGTGATAAACCGAACCGATGGATACCCATATCCTACCGGTTTTTTATTAACTCTATTTTTTATGTTTTTAAATATTTATGGTTAAATATAATAAAATGTATATTTTCTGAGAAGAAACAACTTTAAAATCCCTACTTTACTCCTCAGTCCTCACCTTTTTCATCATATTTTATTTTCTTATAGGATGATAATAATGCAAATGATATGGAGATGAAGTTTTGAATGTTGTGGAGTTCACACAAAGATAATTTAAAGCTTTGGATATTTTAGTCTTTCTTCCAGTTCTTGATTGTGAAAAATATATGTTGTCTTTGCACTAGATATTATGATTTTTATTATTCTAATTTTATGATTTTTTAAGACATACAAATCAAAATCTTGACTTATTATTATTAAAGTAATTTTGATTTAGAGCGTTCGCAAAAATCTGTTCTTTAAATTTTTTATTTAGAAGTTATATTTTATGCTATACAATCCGATGGATATCCAAAAACTCGAACAATCCAATGGATTTGGATATGAGTAGTAAATCATAAAAACCGATGGATATGGATATGGATATGGGTTGAGTCGTAAAAAATGGATATGGATATGGGTAGAGTAATACCCGAACCGAACCCTACCCATTGCCATCCCTATTGGTATCAGAGCCTTTTTTAATCGTTTCACTTGGATTCAATGCTTGATTCTTGTTGATTTTGATGCAAATTAATATGTTATGCTTTGGGTGTTGTTCTTTATCTGAAGCCAATTTTGTCTATTTTTGATAACTCTATTAACATGTGTATATCTAGAAATTGTTTCCTTACTCTTGCGTTGTGAGTTCTCAAAAATCATAAACTTGAAGACAATGCATATATGCTTAAATCTAATGTTTGTAGTTTAATGCGATTTTGGAAATTGTTTCCAAGAAAGTATATGTGTATATTCTGGGTTTTGTGTGTGTTATATTTCTGGAAGTATATGTGTATATTCTGGGTTTTGTGCGTGTTATATTTCTGGAGTCTAAAACCAATTGTTCAACAAGAGCATGTATATGCGTTCTTGTACATTTGCAATTGGAGATTTTTTTCTCTATGTGTTCATTTGTTTCTTCTACGTATGTTCCCTGCTCCTCTATTTGCCTTATCTGTATTTAATGGTTTTAAAGGTTATAGAAACAAGTGGTTTAAAAAAAACACTTACGAAATGTCTTATTACCAATGTTTTGCAGCTGGTGATTATAGGTTGATGACACCACTGATTGGCGTCATCACCGTGTAAAAACGATGGGTGAAAACTCATCCATGGACGCAGGTGACGTAGAGGATGACAGTGAGTTCACCGATGTGGACGATTATGAGAGCCGATGGTTGTAGTCCAAGTAAGGTGCTTTGTGTGAGTGACATGGAGCACTACCTGACGGTTGGGTAAATATGGAAACATGAAGGATTGTGGGTCGGTTCTGAGTCGTTGGAGGCAAACAAAAATGGGGGCGGTTTTCGTGGAGAAGACGATGGGTGCGCGCCCATCATCTGCGAATGTAGTCACCGTGCTAACGATTGCATGTGCCCGTCAACGCTTTGTTAACTACTGACGCGTGCATTGCACACGCCCGCAGTACTTGAGCTTCAACACGCGCCAGTCAACCTTTTAAGTATTTTTTTAAAAATGTTTTTATAAAAACATTAAAATTTCAATTTAATTAATTTAATAGAGATTAAATTAATTTACAATCCTAATATAATTAAAAAGTGTTTTACTAAATTTTGAAAATTGTTTTCAAAAGGAACTTTATTAGGAAAAGTTTTGGAATTTAATTTAATTTTTCAAGAGTTGAATTATTAAATTAAATTTATTATCAAATCGATAATTAGAATCAAGCAAAAGTTTTAAATAATTTCTTTCATAATTAGATTATGTTTGAAATTACAAATATAATGAGATTATATTATTTTGATGAGACCAGACATTTTTGAAATTTTATATCCCTCAATAAAATATTAAGTGCACGTTAGGAACGTGATAATTGCCTTCCATTATTTGAAAATAAAACTAGAATTCTGTTTATTGTTTGATATGTTGAGTAAACTCAAGGTCACTTTAACTCGGATATGTTTTATCTTAAATTAATGGGTCCTACTTAACTAAAATTGTAAGACTTGGATCAGTAAACTCACGATCATATATATTTAGAGGCACTGTTAGGAATAATATATGTGATATATTTTTGGCAAATTTCTGCCTAATTTAATTTTAGTTGGTTTGTTGAGCAAACTTAAGATCAATTAATTTTAAATAAGATCCTAGTCTATTAGGAAATTATTTGATAATTTTTCGATATAGTAGTGAGGGCTATTATTTTGAATAAAATAGTGGGAGTAATCAAATAATTTTAAAGTCCTTATTTCATTTGATTTTTGGATATAAACTAATATATGCTCCTTTTATGTTTTTTTGGTTATTAAATTTAAAGATGAGTACCAACCTGACATTGAGGAGCATCATGGATGCTAACAAGTTTAGTGGACCCAACTTTTCAGATTGGCTATGAAATTTAAGAATAGTTCTTAAGCAAGAAAAGAAGTTATACATTCTTGATACTCTTGCTCCGTTAGAACCTTGTTCAGATGCAACTGATGAAGATTGGGAGAAATATTAACGTTATATTGATGACGTTGAACAAGCTACATGTGTGATGTTAGCTTGCATGTCTCCTGAACTTTAGAGGCAGATGAGAACATGGATGCACCTACTATGATACTACATCTGTATAAAGTAGGGTAGAGAGGTGTTAAATCTCCAAGGAACTGTTTCAATGCAAGATAACAGAAGGATCTTCTGTCAACTTTCATATGTTGAAGGTGATTGGGTATATTGAAAAATTGGCCCAATTAGGTTTTTTCATGGAGCACGAGTTAAAAAGTGATTTGGTCCTGCAGTGTCTAAGTTCGAGCTTTTCACAGTTCATCATGAACTTCAACATGAACTAGAAGGACATGACATTGCCTGAACTGTTGAACATGCTTAAGAAGGGTGCCTCAAGAAGGAACCCAGTTCTGTACTTGTTATCGGTTCTTCTAAAGGTAAGAAAAAGGGTTTTAAGAAGAATAATAACAAGAAACAGAAGGCTTCTACTAATGTCGTAAAGGCTAAAGGTGGTGTCAAGAAGAAGATCTATGACAAGGGAACATGTTTTCATTGCGGAGTCAACAGACATTGGAAGAGGAACTACCCATCTTATCTTGCTAGCCTGAAAGATAAAAAGCTTAAGGAAGCTATCTCTTTAGGTATGTTTATAATTGAGATCAATCTTTCTAAATTTGTTCCACATTCTTGGGTATTAGAAACTGGTTCTAGTTTTCACATATGTAATAACATGCAAGTGTTAACAAGGAGTAGATCATTGAGGAAAGGCGAAGTCGACCTAAGAGTTGACAATAGAGCAAGAATTGTTGCATTAGCTGTAGGAACCTGTAGTTTAACTTTACCTTCTGTCCTTTTATTAGAAATTGATAATTGTTATTATGCTCCTGTATTACAAGAAACATCATTTCTATTTCTTATTTTGATTTGAATGGACTTGTCTTTGTAATTAAGGATAATAGTTGTTCTTTTTATAAAGATGATGTTTATTATAGATCTAAATTGCTTACAAATAGTTTGTATGAGTTAGATCTTGAAATGGACAATTCTTAACATAAATAGTAAGAAAAGAAAATTAAGTAACCAAACTCCATCTTATTTATGGCGCTGTAGGTTAGATCATATAAATGAAACTAGAATCACAAAATTACGTAAAGAAGGATATTTGGATCCTTTTGATTATGAATCATATGAAATTCATGAATCTTGTTTATTGGAAAAGATGACCAAACTACCTTTTAAGGGAAAGGGACAACGTGCTAGTGAGTTACTAGAATTAATACATTCAGATGTATGTGGGTCTATGTCCACAAATGCTAGAGGTGGATTCTCATATTTCATTACGTTCACAGATGACCATTCTACATATGGTTATGTTTACTTGACGAAACAAAAGTCTGAATTATTTGAAAAGTTCAAAGAATTTAGATTAGAGGTAGAGAAACAAACTGGAAAAAGTTTTAAGACACTTTGATCAGATCAAGTTGCTGAATACTTAGACCATGAGTTGAGTTTCCTAATTACTTAAAAGAGAATGGGATCTAAAGGTAGAGAAACAAGTTGGCAAAAGTATTAAGACACTTAGATCAGATCAAGTTGCTGAATACTTAGACCATAAGTTGAGTTTCTTAGTTACTTAAAAGAGAATGGGATTCTCTCACAATAGTCTCCTCCTGCAACTCCACAACATAATGGAGTTTCTGAGAGGAGAAATCATACACTATTAGATATGGTACGTTCCATGATGAGTCATGCAGTCCTTCCTATGTCCTTTTGGGGTACGCAATTGAAACCGCATTATATCTTCTAAACAGAGTTCCATCTAAATCGATTGATAAGATACTATATGATATATAGATTGGAAGAAGACCTGGATTATCACACTTAAAGATTTGGGGATGTGAAGCTTATGTGAAGCAGGCTATATCTGATAAGCTTTAAGCTAAATTAGATAAATGCAAAATTATGGGGTATCTGAAAGAAAGTTTTGGTGATCAATTTTATCATCCTATTAAGCAAAAGGTGTTTGTCTCAAGACATGCTACATTCTTAGAAAGAGAATTTATTCTCAAAGAAAG
>JAOQMS010000005.1:11217328-11228480 GCA_027563885.1 Erythroxylum longipes
AACCCCCCCCCCCCCATCAACACTTTCAAAATTTTAAAATTAGGGGAAAATCCTTTCCACAACTCGTAAGGAGTTTTATCTAACTTCTTATGTGGTACTCTATTGGGAATATAGCACGTAAAGAGTACAGTCTCTTCCCATAAATAATCAGGCAAACTGGAACTTATCAATATAGAATTCATCATCTGTTTAAGGGTTCTATTTTTTCTTTCCACTATACCATTTTGTTGGGGAGTGTTAGGTGCACTAAGCTTATGTATTACCATTATGCTCACATAAACTTTTAAGAAAATTTGCGCTATACTCACCACCTCTATCTGACCTTACTCTTTTGATTTTTCTATCAAGTTGGTTTTCCACCTCTGCTTTGAATTTCAAAAAAATGTCTTTAGCCTCATCTTTAGTTCTTAGAAGGTAAACCTTAGTATACCTTGAAAAGTCATCCACAAAAATCACATAATACTTTTTACCTCCTTTGCTCATGATATTCTTGATATTTGCTAAGTCCGAATGAATAAGCTTTAAAAGTTCTGTCTTTCTACTAATGATAGATTTAAAAGGTTTCTTAGTATACTTTGCCTCAGCACAAATGTGACATTTAGAGAATTCATTGGTGTTTATTGCAGGCATTAGTTCTATTTCTCTAAGTCTTTTAATTAATACAATAACCCTTTTTGGCAATCAGCTGATTGCATTTAGCTGTTAGCTTATTTTATCAGTTGTTAGCTGATAGCTGATTGTACCAGCAGATTGCATTAGTTATTTGTTAGAGTTGTTTTGTAAAATTAGTTGTTTATGTGTGAAATGACTTATAAGAGTATGACTTTAAAAAAAATTTATAATAACATGATTCTTATAAGTTATAATACTGTATTCATCGAACAAGGAATAATTATTTACTCAAATCTTGCTTTATAAAAAAAGGATGTATCATTAAATGAATATATTTGACAAATTAATTTAAAAATTGTATAATTATATCATCAGTATAATGTCTAATAATTAAGGATGATAAATTAGTTTTATTTATTTATTTAAGCGTCAAATATGGTTGCATGTACAACAATTTATTAACTTGAAAAATCATACTTAAAAGAAGTTTATAATTATTTTAGTTAAAAGTATAGCAAACTTTAAAATTACAAAATACTGAGCTTTAAATTAAGAGTATTTATATATTTAAAAGCATTTCAAAAGCATGAATGTTCTTTAAAATAAAAAAATATTAGTACAAACATTTCTTTTTAAAATTGCATATTTATTGTAAATAAAAATTTTATTAAATATTTTTCTTTTAAATTGTTGTTTGTTTATATATAATAATTTAAGAAATAAATTTTCGTAACAAAAGAACTATTAAATAATATTAGAATATTAATTTTAATTATTACCATCCTAATCTGACATGATGCTTGTACGTAAATCAAATTCACCTATGGTTTCTGCCCTTGCCAAACAACAGCTACCAATCATTGTTGCTTATGCCACAAAACTTTTAAACTTATCCAGCTCAAGGTTATACACATCAAACTATGTTTTGCCACCTTAAGACAAAACTAAATATAATTTGTATACAGTCTTCAAAGAAAGGGTAGTCCTTGTCAACTCCTGTTGACTTTGGAGAAACAATACCCAGAAAATGGTAGTTATAACTGTCAGTCTAATGCAAGGAAGAATAATTATTAAAGGTCTACAGGAGATCAGCCACAAATTGTTAAGCAGAACCCTCAATTTATATACTTGAGATCCTTTGTACCTACTATGGTGTACCTATTCTGTTCCACGCGATCTCAGCCATACAAATATGTGGGACCTACATAGGTCCCACATGGGTCCTACAAATTTGTATGGTTGGGATCGAGTGGAATAGAATAGGTACACCATAGTGGGTACAGAGGATCTGGTTCCCAATTTATATGGCAAAAAAATGAAAGCTTATACATCACTCCATATACCAACCGTACAATTTAAAGTGGACCTCTTGGAAATTGGCTGCAAGCCAGGAAAACTGCTTGGCAGATACCATTGGTGACAAGGTTGTAAGTACTATTACCAACCTTCCCCCTTCAAGAAGGCAACAACAGCCCGCTACAAGTCATTATTCACAAGAATTTGCACAACTTACTCACCAAGCCATTTATTGTATAAACAACAGGTGTCAGCTACCACTTCACAGCTACAATCACGGACTGACATAGCTACTCACTACATCAAGCAACATAAATAGGAAATAAGCGTAAGAGAGCTGGCACTCTTACTTATTTCTTCTCAAATGTTGAGTTATTTTGCTTTGTTATGTGGATAATGTTAGAAATTCCATGTTAGACAACTCGTAGTTGACACTGCATGAAAAGGTTTCAATAGAAATTTGTACAAGGTGTGATTTTATTAATTTTATAAATCAAGTTATTCAAATAATGAAATTTGATTAAAAAGCTATAAGATTTTTATTTTTCACTGCACTCGTGATTGAATCACAATTGATTTCCCAATAACATATTAAAGGCCCATCAAATTCCAAATTGGTCAAGTTAGTCAACTCTCACCTTTGCCTTCGTATGAACAAGTTGAAGGGTATATTCAACTTAATGTTACACATCAGACACACATATGTACACACACACACAAATATAGTAAACATATTTCCATATACACATTTGTTGGCACATGATATGAAAACAATATTGAAAGTTATGATAAAAAATAAAAAACAAAAGATTATAAAGTATTATTGACTTTATATGATAAAAAGACACTATATAAACTAATTTACAAAAAAAGTTAAATACTCATAAACCTAAAAGCTAAAATTAAACATATAAATTTATTTTATAAATGAAAATATTTGAGGTATAATATAAAAATAAGAAAAAATTGATAGAAAACATTGAAATTTTTTAAAAAGTTTTCAATCTAGTGAATAATCTTTAAAAACTTGTATATATCATGTCAAAAGGCTCTTTTTGTTGATGTAATATATCTATTAAATATTGCATAGATGTCTATTTATTAGTCACATCAGTAAAAATAATACTTTGACATGATTTGTAAGATTTTGAAAGGTTAATCAATAAATTGAGAACTTTAAAAATTTTGGCACTAAATTAAAAAAATCTACAAAAGCGAGATATTTTTGAATTTGTTATCTCTAATTATATGCTTATATCTATGTTCATATATAACTCTTAGAATCCTAAATGTTATATATGAAATAATAATGTTAGATATAATTATCATAATTATAATCAACTAATAATAATAATAATAATAATAATAATAATAATAATAATAATAATAAGACATTAATATTTCAATTTCAATCATAAATTGGTCAATAGTTTTTGGTATAAACTTTCAATTATAATAAGTATAATTAAAATATTATTGATATTAACAGTGGTAGTTTATACATGTCATCTTTTTATAGAAAGATTCTTATTGTCCTTTACATATATCACTCTCACTCTTAAGATACTTACATATATCACTCTCACTCTTAAGATACTGTATTCTAAGAAATTTATTAGTCAAGTATTTTACTATATTATATTAGTTTTGATATTATAAGAAAATAAAGATAACAAAAGGGAAAAAAGACATTTTTATATTAACTTAACGCTCGTAAAACCTATGTCCATGAATACAAATCTAAGAAACCCCCTAAATTATGCCATTCTTTAGATTTAGTTCATCTACTTATAATAATAGCCTACCCTAATATTCCATTAATAAAATACAATAAAGTATTAAATTTGATACAAATATTCTTATATCGGATATATAAAGTATTATATTTGATACATAACAATAATAGTCATATACAAAATGTTTTATTAAACCTTAATTGGTACAGATCATTGCCCGGAACACAAAACTTATGTTAATCATCAAGACATAAAAGCGAAAGAAAACCTAAATCCATTCTTGTGAGTTTTTAAGTTGAAAATCTGGATTCTGATCTTCCAAGTTGGTATGTTGGTTCTTGTTTTTGTGATTTTCACTAGTGATGGGGATACCAAGAGAAAACCTAATAGTTAGACATATAACCTGGGGATCATAACCATATTTCGTAGAGGTAAAACCTTAAACCTAATGAGTTTATCATTTCTAATTTGATCCATCATCAAATTAGAAATTGTTATCCTGATCTCTACATATATAAAATTGGCATATACCTTATTACATGCTTTAAGCCCAAAATTTAGTTAGATCACTTTAATTTGGCTTAAACTTACTGATAGCCCATAATATACAATATTCTCATAATATACATATAAGCTTATAAATTAATCGAAATTTATTCTAAGAATATATGTACATGAAACCTTAATAATTGTATATTATACCAAAATAATTACGTTTATAAATATGTTATCATCACCAAAGGTTATCAACAAGTGATCAAAGCAGTTTTGTTACATTAAGTGTCACTAAACTTATCGATCGTCATATATATTAGTCTAGATGAATGACATAGATTAGGATGGATGTGTAGCATGGAAATTTCATGCAATGTCATCTTAGCATGACTATTGTCAATTGGTATCTTTTAAAATTTAATCTTTAGACTTTATTCCTTATGAGCACAAATAGAAAAATACATTTAGAGTGGAAATAAATTGTATACTTTATTACTATAGTGTTAACTATAAAATAACCATATAATGTGTCTATCCTAAAAAAAATTCAGGATATAAACTCTCACTAAACCATAACATCCTTAAAAGATACTACACCTATATGAGCGATATGCTCATGAAAGACCTTGGGTGGTAATCCCTTAGTAATCTGATCCGCAACCATAAAGTTTGTGCTAATATGTTTGTAAATGCCTGACCATTATGAAGTCCTTTTTTAACCATTAAGAACTTGATATCTACATGCTTAGGCTTTGTCAAGCTACTAGGAATGTTAAAATATAGAACTGCTGAATTATTGTCACAAAATATCTTAAATGGCCTATCAATGTCATTTATAATATGTAACCCCTTAATAAAATTTTGTAGCCATGTCCCATTATTAGACGCTTCATAACATGTTATAAACTCCATCGCCATGGTAAAAGAAGTTATGAGTGTTTACTTAGCACTCTTCCAATAAATAGCTCCTCTAACCAACATATAGACATAGCCTGAAGTAGATTAGTTACTATCTTGGCATCCAACAAAATTGGAATTAGAATACCCAATGATCTTAAGCTAACCCAATCTCCTTTATGTGAGTATGTAGTCTTTAATTTTTTACAAATACCTCATGACTCTTTTGGATACTACCTACTGGTCCATTCCAAGATTGCTCAAATATCTCCCTAACATCCCAATAATGTATGCAATATTCAGACGCTTACATACTTGAGCATATATAGAACTCCCTACAACTAATGCGTAAGGAATTGTTTACATCTCTTTGGCCTTAAATCATCTTACGGTATTGACTAAGACTAAATTTGTCTCCTCACCATATCCTTAAGTGTTCTGTTTCGTCTTTCAACTACACCATTCGTGCTAGGAGTGCACTATGGGACAATTCCACATTCCTCCAAGAATTTGACAAAGGTTCTTAAGCGTTGTTCACCTAAACCATCATATCTACCATACTATTCTCCATTATGGCCAAATGTGATGCACTTAATTCTTTTGCCAAGTTAATTTTTAACTTTAGCCTTGAAAAACTGTAAACACATCCAAATATTGGGATTTCTCATGAATGAGATATAAGTAATTAGTCTATGAATGTGATAAAATATTATTAACCATTCTAGTCAGTAAGGAATAACCCACATATGTTTGTATGTATTAGTTCTAAGATGTTTAGCGCCTAATCTTTTTTGGTTTGTTTATTTCCCCTTTATACAATTAATGTATACATAAAAAAATCTATAAATTCAAGGGAACCAATAATTTCATTAGATATAAACCTTTCGATTCTCTTTTTAGAGATATGATCAAATTGTTTGTGCCACAAAGAAGAATAATTCATATTAGGGCATTAGTACGCAAAATTCATTATATGAAGCAATAACATCAAGCATATAAAGGTTACCATTTAGCATCAAGGAACTAGTACCAATAAAATTTGAATTTTTAAAAAGACTAAAATTTCTATTTCTAAATGAAGTGTAACTAAATTTGTCCAAAGTAAAAATAGAAACCAATTTTTGTCTAAAGGATGGTCAAAAAATCTCTTTCAAATCTAAGGTCCTTATTGTTTACAATTCCACCTATTTGGCATCACCTATAAAAATGTATCTTTTACCATCACTTGGCTTTTGGCAACTCAAGTAAACCTACGTATACACACTTAGAGTACTAGAACTAAAATTCACCAAGTATGTTTAAGAGCTAAAGCTAAATTAACCTCAAAATAAACCAAAGAAAGAAATTGCACCCTTATAGAAGTAACAAGCAAATTACTTATCCTTTTAATACCTCTATTTCTTTTGTAAATAATTGGAACCTAAACCTTTCTTATTCTTTTTAATTTTCTTTCCCTTATCTTTGGATGTTGTGGCTAAATGATCTTTTTGAGTCTTTTCTTGCTTTTTCCTATCTTTTTCTTGCACACAATGGGAAATGAGCTTATTGAGGGACCATTTGTCCTTTTGACAACTATAACTCACCCTGAATTGACTAAATTATGCAAGAAGAGATATCAAAACTAAATGCATAAGCAAATCTTCATATAGTTCTAACTTAACTGCCTTTAGTTTCAAGCAAGATAAGACATCTCCATGATGTACTCCCTTATGTTTCCTCTCCCCTTATACTTCATTAATGAGAGGTTTTATAAGAATGTATTGTTTTTTGCCTTTTTATTTCTGGCAAACATTTTTTCAATTTCAGTAAGGAGACCCTTAGTTGTGGTAGCCTCCTAGGATATAATGTCCCTGAATGCTTCTAGAATGACACACTCTATGATCATGAGACTCATGCAATCAAAATGTTCCCACTTCTCCATCTCCCTCTTTTGGTCGTGAGTATTGGTAATTGTAAGAGTAGCGGGACGTTCCATCCTTAACACAAGGTTAAGATTTATAACCGTAAAAATAATCATGACATTTTCTTGCTAAGTATTGAAGTTTGTGCCATTAAGCATAGGAATTGAATTGATGCTAAAAAATATTAGCAGCAAAAGAATTATTTAAATCACAAGATAAAATATGCTCACAACAATAAATTATTAATACTTAACCAAATTTAAATTCAAATTATGGTAAAACGACATCACAAGATACCTACTACAATATTAATATTAAGTCTTTGAAAAAAATATTAACTTTTAAGTGGTACTCTTGGTGTAGTAATCACATAATAACAACAACAATAACAAAAACAACATCCTAGTAAAAGTCTTGTTAATACGTTGGATCTAAGGAGCTTCAAAAATGTGCAACCTTACCCCTAATTGGTAAGGAGACTATTTCATATAGACCATGTGAAAATAATTAAAATACATATTAAATTAAAAAATTATTGAAAATTAAAAAAAAACAAAATTAGACATAAAGATAACGCTAATAATATAAATAAATAATTACTTAATTAAAACATACAAATATAAATATAGAACAAGGTAAAGAATAACACAAACAAGAAAGAAGACAAGTAAATAAATAAAACAAACAAGAAATTACAAGAAAATATTTAGGCTAATTAAGAAAATGCTTAGGTTAAATAACTGAAAGGAAAGTACTATATATTAAATGTTTAGGCTAAATATAAGACGTTAAACTCGAAGAAAATTGATTAAAAGACCTATGAGAAAGAGAAGTATCTCTATGTGAGATCCTTTACCCGTATTCTAGTACACCAAAGTTTTCTATTGAAGGTCACGCCCTCAGTTAGTTTCAACAGATCCATATCATTCTTAGTTGCCTTCTCCCAGTTCTTCTTAGGCCTTCCTTTTTTTATCTTACAATTCCTAAGTACAATCTTCTCACATCTTCTCATTTGAGCATCAGGATGTCTCCTATTAACATATCCGAACCACCTAAGCCTTGTCTTTCTTAATTTTTCATTAATATTAGCCACCTTTAATTTGTCTTTTACCATTACATTACTGAACTTAGCTTTTCTAATGATGTTACACATCCAATGGAGCATCCTCATCTTTGCTATTAACAACTTATGACTATGTACCTATTTGATGGGTCAACACTCTATCCTATAAAGTATGGTCAACCTAATCTCTAAATGATAGAATTTATCTTTGAGCTTAATTAGTATCTTCTTGTAACATAAAACTCCTAATGCACTTCTCCATTTAAGTCACCCTAATCTGATACAATGAATAATGTCCTCATTGATCTCTTCATTGATTTGGATAGCAAATCATTGATACTTAAAACACTCTTTTTGTGATATAACTTTTGAACTAATCTTTACCTCCACATCAAAAGTCATCTTATGGCCAAAAGGTTACACTTTAAGTACTTACTTTTAGTCTTGTTCAATTTAAAACCCTTTGACTCTAATGTATCCCTCTAAAGTCCTAACTTGACATTGACACCCTCTTTTGTCTCATCCACTAAAATAATGTCATCAACAAATAGCATACACTGAGGAACCTTCGTTTGGATATTTTTAGTACGTTCATCCATCATTACTGCAAACAAAAAGAGGTTCAATGAGGAGTTTTGGTGTAGCCTAATATCAATAGAAAAATGCTCTATATCTCCTCCCATCATCCTTACTATAATCTTTACACCTTCATACATATTCATAATAACCTATATATAGTTCATTAGAACTCCCTTAACTTTTAAGTACCTTCACATGATTCCTCTAGGTATCCTACCATAAGCCTTCTCTAAGTCAATAAAAACTATATGAAGATTACGTTGTCTTTTTTTGTAATATTCCATTAATCTTATAAGGAAATGTATATCTATGTGGACATTCCTGGAATAAAACCAAATTGGTTCTCTAAAATAGGTGCATCATTTCTTACTCTCTTCTCAGTCACCTTCTACTATAACTTCATAGTGTGACTAAATAGTCTGATGCCTCTATAGTTGTTACAACTTTAGATGTCCCTTTTGTTCATGTATAGAAGAATTAACATGCAAAGTCTCCACTCATCTGACATTTTGGTTAACTTAAAGATCACATTAAAAAGCTTGACTAGCCCTTCCACTCTTTGTCTCCCTCAAAACTCTTTTAATTTCTTTCCTTGTGATATGCAAACAATAAGTATAGTTGTGATACCTCTCATACATGCCAAGATTACCTAGATAGATATTGTCCTCTATGCCTTCATTTAAAAGACTGTAGAAGTATCTTTGTCATCTTCTCTTGATATCATTTTCAGCCACAAGCACCCCCTGCTTCATCTTTTATACAACGAACTTGATCTAAGTCTCTTGCTTTCCATACCCTAGCTCTTGCCAATTTAAATATATCATTTTCTCCATCTTTAGTTTTCAATCATTGGTATAATTTTTCGTAACCTCTACTTTTAGCTTCTTAGACTGTCTTCTTAGCCTCTTTCTTTGCTAGTTTGTAACTTTCTCTATTAGCTACTCTCTCTACCTCTATGATGCTATCCCATAAAGCTTTATAGGCACATCTTCTCGATCTCAACATTTTCTTGCACATCTTTATTCCACTACCAAGACTCCATTTTATTACCTTAGGCCCTTTAGAAACACCTAAGATCTCTTTAATTGCTTTCCTTAATAAAATCTGTCTAATAATAAGCCTTTCTTTAGACCTACTTATTGTTCACATAGAAAACCTGATAATTGTTACATATTTATTACCTAAGTATGCATATAGTTTGGCGAAATAATAACATTCTGTTCGGCTGATTGATATTCGTATGAACAATATAAGCACAAACCAATTGGTGTTCTAATATAAATTAATATACACAAGAGAGTTACTTTGGTAACATTTTACTTCAATTATGTTATTCCAAAATGTCAATAACAAAAAATATTAAACCAAAATATGAATTTGAAACATAGAAATGAGTATTACGTAGTCTTTAATTATATGGGCAATACATGTTCCTTATATTGACCATATGAAAATTTAAAATATTTAACATCCCAAATAAAATTATAAAATTTAAAATCTGTTGGCAGTTGCAAAACATGAACGGCCACGTTAATAGCCAACGGTTATGTTTGTCCTAATATAAAATGAAGAATCCCATTAGCTGCAATAATCATAAGAAACTCGTTAAGCAAAAACCATCAAGGCTTTAAGAGTTTGGGGCATGAATTAATCGGTGACTCTAGTAACCAACTGTGAAACGTATACAAGCAAACAACAAATCGATCAAGTGCTTTCGCCAAAGGTTAGTCCTTTATATAAATCAACAATGGTATCAGAGCCAAATTGCATGTTTCCTAGTCTCGAATGTCATAAGCCTGAATAGTATGCAATTAATCTGTTTAATTGATATGTTATATATACTGCTATTCTGCTCATGTTTTTTTAAATGCATATAAGTTATGCCTAAAGTATTAGTTACTATATGTTCTCGTTGAATGTGCCTAAATCCCAAACGAATTATGGCCTGGTTTATGAACCACTAAGAACCCTCGTTTTTTTTTTCTGTTTGCCTAAATGGCAATAGCAATGACAAAAATTAACCCCAGATAGACGAACATGGGTAAAAGAAATACGAAAGGAAGTTTCAAAACTTACCCATCAGAATCGCCTACAAAGACCAGTTATGCTGGTTTTCTTCTTCCCTCTCTCACTGCCGATCTAAGTGCTTCTGATTTAAAAACCACAACACCGCCACTAAGAAGTTGTTTTAAAAGCAAAGCCAAAGAAATTGGTTCGCTGAAAGCCGATCTACAGTTTGGTGGTGTTGGTTTTGCCAAGGAACTGTCCTTTAGAAGTGGCGAAGTGTAACACCCCACTCTCACTGGACCCTAACCCGATATCGATGGTGATATCCGAATCCGTGCCCCGCGAGGGTGGCGTGCCACATGACTTAACACTTAAACAGTCAGTATAAATTTTTTTGAATCCATAAACATAAAGAACAGAAATTCGTTAACCAAAACGGTTCACTTTGTTTTATAACCATTTGAAACAACACAATGAAATCAACAGAATTTTTATTAGCCACTTGGGCCCATTTCAAATTACACAATACAAACATTTCCAATTGTCCAAAATTATTACAAACTGAA
>JAOQMS010000005.1:11228580-11280142 GCA_027563885.1 Erythroxylum longipes
AAGACCTTGGAGAAGCAACTTATATATTGGGAATAAAGATCTATAGAGATAGATCAAGGAAGTTGCTAGGTCTTTCATAGTTTACATATATATATAAAGTGCTAAAGAGGTTTAGCATGGAGCAGACTAAGAGAGGGTTTCTTCTCATGACTCATGGGATAAAACTTTTGAAATCTATGTGTCCTAAGACACAAGATGAGAGGACTTGTATGAGTATAATCCCATATGCTTCTTCTATAGGATCAATCATATATGTTATGTTATGTACAAGACCCGGTATATCGTATACTCTAAGTATTATGAGCAGTTATCAATCGGATCCTAGTGATTGTCACTGGGTGGTCATTAAGAATATCCTGAACTATTTGAGAAGGACTAAAGATGTATTCTTGATATATGGAGATAGAGATCTTGTAGTGAGCAGACATACAGATGTCAGTTTTCAATCTAACCAAGATGACTCCAAATCTCAGTCAGGTTACGTTTTCACGCTGAATGGTGGAGCAGTTAGTTGGAAGAGCTCCAAATAAAAGACGATTGCAAATTCAACGATCGAGTCAACATATATTGTAGTTACGGACGCAGTAAAAGAAACTGTTTGGAACAAAAAGTTCTTTATGGAACTTGGAGTGGTTCCGAGCATTATAGACCCTATACTATTATACTGTGACAACAATGGGGCTATTGCTCAAGCCAAGGAACCAAGGTCTCATCAGAGGTCCAAGCACGTACTCAAGAGATATCACCTGATCATGGAAATAATTGATAAAGGTGATGTGAAGATAAAGAGAGTGCCCACAGATCATAACATCGCTGATCCTTTGACTAAGCCACTTCCTCAAATGAAATTTGATTCTAGTGTACTTGCCTATGGTATTAGATACAAAGGCGATTAGCTTTAGTGCAAGTGGGAGATTATTAAAGTAGTCACCTTTAGCACTTTTGTATAAACTTTATTTTTATTAATAAAGCGAAAGGCAATTTTTCATTAATTTGATGTTTTTTTATTTATAAATTGATGTTGATCTTAAATTGAGTTAATAAAGTCTATGATACAAAGCATAGCATGAAGGAAATTACGATGAGATCATGATAATGAGATTCCTATCATGTGCAATTATGTTAGTATCTAAATTATCCCTAGTCATAAGATTAATAAGACAGGACATTATTAATCTGGATAGACTAGCACATGTTATACTCCTTGATTTGATCACGCAGTAGATCTCACAAACTATAAGCATGAGATGTTTAGAGTTAAAATGTGGATGCTTACTAAGAGTAGTAAGTACATCGGATGACCCGCTATGAGATTATCATATGGATGATTTATCAAATGTCAATGATAAATCTCATCATAGCAATGGTGCAAATATCCGTAGACTTGAGGTACTCAAGGATATCTTAGATACTAATCCTGTGCTTTGACATTATTCCTTGTTGCCTTAAGACGAGGTCACTCATAAGGTGGTGATTGGGTATAGCTATTGATATTCGAAGGTAATTGTGTAGCCAATAAAGGATTCACCACTCCTGATAGAAAGAGATGATACCCATAGCCTCGTGTCAGGGTCATTACTCAGGAGTTTCTGGCTAAAGCAGTTATGTGTCATGAAGAGAGTTTTAAATGACAAATAGAGTAATGAGATCTCAGGACAAGAACTAACATAACTTGGACTAAATGTGACATAGTCAATCTAGTGGGAGTTGACACATAGCCCATACTTTGAACCAAATGGGGTATAAAATGGTGAAGTGACGAATTGTACGGTAATTGTCTATGAAAAGGTTTGTAAGTCAAATAATTAACTATCGAGGAGTTTGTGTATTAATCTAATTATATTTCGATAAATTGGCATTATGAATCCTTCATGATTTGCTTGAATTAAGAGTTAATTCAAGTGGTATGAAACCATCCATGATTTGCTCGAATTAAAAGTTAATTCAAGTGCCCAAAATAACAGATAACCTAAAGGTCACACATATAAAAGATCATATGAAAAACAAAGTGTGCATGGTTATTATTGAAGTAGGCCACGATCATGGCCTAACCCACGATCTGGTGACCGAAGGCACGACAGATGATCCATAAGTAAGTTCTTCACTTATATACACATGAAAAAACAAGTTAAAAAACACTCAAGTGAGAGAAATAAGGGGTCCAAAAGTGTTCTGAAGTTAGAGTGAAGTTGTCTTCAATCTTGTTCATGCAATTTATGTAATTGTTGCATGAATCTAATTGTATGCAAAATATTCTTGATCTATCTCTCCTTTTGGGCATCTACTTGAACTCATCTTGTATGGTGCTCTAACAACCCTTAAACACTTATTTTTCTTTATCTTTGTGTATTATTGAGTGATCAAGGAAGGTGTTTAGTGTTTGCTACAACCCAAACAAAAAGAAGATTAAAGAAAGGAGGAGCATTATCAAACGTACAAATGCTGAAATTTCATGTTCTTATAATCTGTGTATGCATGCATCTAAGATTCTTTTTATTTTTTTGGATGTTATGGGGTTGGAATTTAGATTCTAACACTTTCGCTGCCTTGTTGTGCATGTGATGCATGAATCTATGGCTCCCTTACAAATATTAGAATTATATTTCAATTAAATTACTAAAGGTCCAAACCTATTATATATAGGTGTAGACTCTTAAAGAGTTAAAACTTATAGCTTACCTCTCTTTACACCATTTATAGAGTTCTTTTAACTAGGTTGTTTGGATAATATTAGAAGTTAGACATATGCAATTATAGTGGTTGTGGTTAATCAATTTCAAAAATCAACTTAAAGGGAGTTAGAGGAAAATGATCAAGATTCATAATAAGTACGAATTTATTATTCATACTTCATTGGTGTTTTATACATTAATAATGGGATAAAATTACATTTTTAACCTCAACGTTTACAACAGAATATAAAATAAATCATAACATTTTGAAATATTCAAGTTGTATTCCAATATTTTCAAAACATTCAAAATAGAACTTAAGTGAATGGAAAATTTATTGGAGTAAATGATTCTTCTGACTTCTCTCTACGTTTACTACCTTTCTTCCCTTTCTTCTTTTGGAAATAAACCTTCCCCCTCTCGACACTTGACTGGTTCAAACTGGTAGAGACCTCTACCTTAATGGCAGGCCTTCCTCAGGGCTTCAATATGGAGCAAGGTGTACCCTCATTCTCAAAGGAGGACTTCCCTTCTCTCTTTAAGGTGTCCCTCATAGTGAAATATGGTGACAAGAAAACAGGGAGAATATAATATCCAATTTTCGGAACATGCTTAGGTTAGAACCCTAAATCATTATGAATGAATATTAGCATTGTGAGCATTGCATATGCATGCATAACATTAACATATACACACGAATATTGATAATTGTACACATTACAAGTTACCATATGCACTCAATTGACAAGTCCTAGGTTATGAAAGATGTTAAACAACTATGATGTGAATTGTGAATTGTTATGTCATGAATTGTGGTTTAATTGGATTTTAATTAGTGATTTGCAAGTGATTGTGATTAATTGGGAAATTGATGAAATAATATGTACATTTGGATTAGGAAAATGCAAAGTTGTAGGATAAATTGATAAATGAAAAATTAGGGTGATTAAGACTACAATTGAGTGATATTTGGCATAGTTAAATGTGTGACAAATAAACTAATCATTAAATGACAAATGGACCAATTATTATGTGACATGTGGAATAATTAGTTAGTGGCATATGGCACTTTAATGTGTGGATAAATGGCAGCATGTTAGGGTGATACATGGCATATATCCCTTAGGACAAATCCCTTGTCAACATTAGGACACCTAGCATATGATGTAGCAAGTTTCTGCAACAGAGTTTTGCTGCTTCTTTCCTTTGTTACCTTCACCGAAATTGTTTCTACTTTCTTCTCTATATTTTTCTTGAACCCTAGCAAAATTGCTGCACTAAAACCAGCTTTTTACCTTACACAAAATAGCCAAGAAACCAGCCCAAAGTGATCTTTATTTTGCTGTTGATTTTTGCTTGCTTGGAGGGATAGATTAATCTAGAGTTTTGAGCCGAATTGGAAGCCTAATAAGTAAATAGAAATTTGATCTTTATGGCATGATTAATAGTATGAGAATGATGCTTGAATTGGAATGAAATATTTATGATGTTGATGATGAAATGTGTTGGAATATGTTAAATGAACTTGGATGTTTTCTATGCTTGTTTTTGGCATTTGAAACCCGTGGGTTATAGTTTGATTCATAGATGATTTAGATCCAAATTTGAAGTATAATTAAGGTGGATTTATACTAAATAAAGATATTAATATGGTATTCTTGAATTTAGAAAGAACTAGAACTATATATATGATAATGTGTGATAATTCCTAGTTTGATCTTTGATGTATGAAACATAGTGATTTGTGAGCTATCAATTGAATAAATTTGAACTGGAATTGGAGAGGTTATTGATGAGGAATTGGAGTTTGATTCAGGCCTAATAAAGTTATAATTGATGAACTATAAAGAATATGTTTTAATTTAGGTATAAAGATGTCAAAATCTGGAAAACTAATGAAGGAAATGGATAGGGACTTTCAGCTAACCCATCCCACGATCGTGGGAAGCTATACATGATCATAGGAATCGCATGGCAGTAAAGAAAATGTTCTTTTGTGTGATTCTTGAGCCAATTAAGGATAAGGTACTTAACTATGACACATTTGGACTTGATTGGGGCTTTAAATGAACCTAATTAGATGTTAGAAAAGTTAGTAAAATATTTGATAAGTTTTCATTGATAATTAATGTTATACTTTAAGGAAAAGATTGTTTGATAACATTGTATCTAAGTTTGGAATGAAGGTGTGCTAAAGGAATGAAGATGTTCTTATGAATGCAAATGGATTCCAAAGGATATGAATAATACCTTAGGACTAAATGGATGAGAATTGGGAATTTTGTGAATACTTATAATGCTAGAAAAGGGTTAATGAATGAATGGTTGATGAATTTAGAATAATCAAGCTTATTTTGATATGTAAACCTAAGTGCGAACAAGAAATATCCAAATGACAATATTTAAATGATCATGAATTGTGATTAAGGAAACATACCCAGGAAAGTCATTGAGCATGCATTAAATATGGCACTTACATATGTGCATGATTGAATATGTATTTGAATGATCAAATTTGTAATGTAAATTATGTGTGAATTGTATGATTTTAAATGCTTGAGACAAACGCCATCATCATGACATTATCGATCCATCTAGGTAATAGCATAATCTGGAACATACTGTGAGTAACCTAGATGTCCTCACTAGAATTGACTTATCTCTATTTAATTCCCAATTATTAAACTGTTAATGATCTGATTGTGATTGTGATAATTCTAGACATTAATAGTCTGAGATTGATATTTGGGAGTGTATTAGAATTATTCTGTTTACATCTGAATTCTGAAAAATATCTGTATCCTTAACGAAAGTTGAATGCCGGACTGAGATCTGATGAATATGAGATTTTGTCTGTGCATCATGAATAAATGATATTGTTAGCATTGTGATTTGATGCATCAGATTAATATGCATGATCAGCTAAAGGCGTTGTGACCGGAGTAGACAGTCTAAAAGAGCTTTAAGCTCAGAAATCTGTAATCTGCATGTAGAGCCTGGCTTTGTGATTAATGAGCCCAGTACTCACAATGGGTACGGGACAGTATCTGTATTTGTATCTGTATCTGAAATCTACTCAATCACAACAAATAATAACGAATGTGGAGTCTCATATGCATCTGCATTTGTACATTTATGAATATGAATTATATGATCATGAATCCATTTCTGAAATTGTGATGATAATGTGATATGCCATATTTGTGTAATTGTTGATAAAGTGATTGATTGGAATATGCATGTTCTGAAAGAGTATATGAAATGTATGACATTCAATATGTCTTATTGAGATAAGAAATGATGAGAATTTGGTTATATGTGAGATATTTGTGTATTTGACATGAGTGAGCCCATTAATGATGGTTCACTCACTGAGTTCGCAAAACTCATCAAAATTGCAACATAGCTTTTCAGGTACGAGAGAGGAGACCTAGTTCATAAGATACTCTAAAAGAACTTTTTGGATTAAGAAATGACTCAAAGGTCTATCAGCTGATGCCGGAGGAATAGTAGACTATTTTTATGTAGTTTTCTTATATCATATAGAACTTTTGTATAAAGGGTTGTAAACTCATAATTGTTTGGTAATGTAAATATTGGTTTTAATGACTACTGTGTAAATTTTGTTAATGAATGAAATGAGGAGTTGAGCATTTTAAGTATTCTGTTATTCTGTATGAAGTCGTATAAGTGAAAGTATTTGCTCTAACGTGCCATTGTCATAAGATATGTACTTGAATGTCCTCTGGATGTTCGGGTATATACTGTATGGTAGTGGGGTGTTACAGTGGAACCCAAATAGGGGAGGACATTCGGTGGATCCTCTTCCAACAGGAGATTGGAGAAAAATGTTTTAGAAGCTACACAACAAAGGTAACTTAAAGCATTATCAAAATGTGATTAAAGATGATGTCATTACCTGTCCGGTGGAGCTACTTAACGCAGACACAAAGGCTTAGTCCACAGTCTTAATTGGTTTCTTCTGGTCAAAAAGCCCTGAATTTTCAGTAATGAATGCATGGGCAAAATCACGCTGGAGTAAAAAGGGAATGGATAAGTTTATGCTAAAGGAGGATGGTAAGTTTCTATTTAAGTTCCCTAAAGCTCCCAATTTAAATGAACTTGTTGAAATGGGACCTTGGAACATTGTTGATAAGCTGATGTTCTCACAACAATGGAGGCTAGACATGGAGTTTGATAGGGAAAAATTGATAAACATCCATTGTGGGTTCACTTCCACAACTTGCCTATGAAGTTCTAAACAATTAAGGGGATGAATTTTTTGGCTAGCTCCTTGGAAAAGCCTTTTTACATAGATTCTCAAATAGAAACCATAGAGAGGATCTGCTATGCTAAAGTGTGTATTGAAATACCTCGAAACTCTACTTTGCTTAATAAATTACCTATTCTAAGATTGAGTGATACTGGTGAATTAGAGAAGACAGGCATTCAAATATCTTACCTTTGGAAGCCTAGTAATACCTCCAAAAATGGGTCCCCAATTGTAAAACCTTCAAAACTGCTTGATATAAGGATTTAATGGCCTCTGAAATTGGAAATACTTCACAAGAACAAGTCATAACTGAAGATGTTGAAGTAGGTGATGAAGAGACTATTGCATATGCTAGTATACACAACTCCCAGCCACTAGTGCGAGTAGAGGATTCTCTTCAGCTTGTTATTGAAGTTGATACAGTGGATGAGAAGGCATGTTAGATTACTGCTAATATTAATTCCCTGCTTGAAGGGATCCCCCAATCTAAGAGTAAAGCAGTGGCAATAGTAGATGTAAGTAATGAACTGACTTTGGTGACCCCAGAAAAAGGTAAAAATTATGTTATTACCTGAAAGGTCTAAGGCCTTATCTGAACATCATGATCAAAATCTAGAGAATGTTGGGGTTGAATTATTTACTGCCATTAGTACATAAACAAATCCGGTTGATACTGAAAATGCTGGGGCAGATGGTGTTGTTCCTAATGCAAATAGGCAATGAGGGATTCCGGGTGTAGAACAATAATACCAAGAGAAAATTTTGTTAAGAAGAAGAAAGCTAAAAATAAAAGCAACTCCCTCACCCATAACCATCCTATTCTAGAATTCTATAGTGCTAAATGAACCTCTCAAAAAGTCACTTGTGAAAGAAATGGTGAGGGAGAAGAAGCCTTACATCATAGATCTCCTTGAAATAAAAGTAAAGGATCCTTTTTGTCTATTCGATTCTAAATTTCTTAGTGCGAAGTGGGATCTTATTTCCAATCACAATGCACACTATAATGGTCGAATTATATGCCTCTACAATTCTAATATAATAGGAGTACGAGTAGTGGAAGAAACTGATCAATATATCCATTTACAATGTCAATACCAAGGTATGACTATTATTTTTTACTTATCCTTAGTTTATGCTTCTAACTTTGGTTTCCAAAGAAGCAAACTATGGATGGATCTACATCATATATAGCGTAGTATTCAACATCCTTGGCTTGTTGTGGGAGATTTCAATTGCTCATTAAATTGATTTGAAGCAGAAGGAGGAAGAAGGTTCAATCTAGGACTACAAAGGAACTTACCAGCTTTTTATTGAACATAGACATGGTAGATTTTAATTCAACATGTAGGTTACTCACCTAGAGCAATAATTAGCAAGTTAGTTTACTCATGAGGAAAAAATTAGATCGGTCATTAGTTAACTCAGTCTGGTTGAACTAATTTCCCAACTTCTTTGTGCACTTTGGTAAAAATCTGATGTCAGATCATATGCTTATATGCTGGTGCAAAGAATTGTTGAAAGAAGAATGGTAGGAGCTCCCTTTTGGTTCTTTAATGGTATTGCACATATGTATGATTTCTCAAGAATAGTCTGCAGATGTTGGGATCATGAAGTTGATGGTTTTAAATTCTATCAGATGATGCAGAAATTAAGAATGGTGATGGCTTCTCTTAAAAGCTTTATGCATGGGAGAAATCAAAACTTAATCACACTTGAGGAGAAGTTGATCCAAGCTCAGAAAAATTGCAATGACTCTCCCTATAATACAGAATATAGATTGGTAGAGGTAACAAGACTACAAAAGTACCACTAGAATGCTCGAAGCCTACATAACTCCATCGTCAAACAAAAAGCTAGGCTTCGTTGGTTAAAAGAAGGGGAATCTAACTCGAAATTCTTCCACTCATCCTTACTTTCTAGGAGGAATGTCAACAAAATATCTACTCTTCAAGATAGTAGTGGGATTGAATATACATATCTAAATAGCTTACAGGAGCTTACTAAAAACTACATTATGAAGTTTATAGGCTCTGTTGATACCACTGAGCCAAGTCTAAATGCTTTAAGGTTATTCAATTGTACTACTGATCAGGGTATTAAGGAATATATAGTGTCTCCATTCATTAAGCATGATATCAAGGGGTTTAGCCTCCATCCTTCAAAATCGCCTAGACTTAATGGGTTTACTGCACTATTTTTTCAATAGACATGGGAAGTTATAAGCAAGCTCTTCAATGAGGTCATAATAGAATTATTTGCCTCCTCCAAAATGCTTCAAAAAATTAATCATACTTATATCTGCTTAGCTCCAAAAAAGCAAAATCCTCAAATGATGAATGAATTTAAACATATATCTTGTTGCAACACATTTTATAAAGTAATCTCCAAACTTTTAGTAGTAAGGCTCAAGGTTCCAATATCGGGTATCATTAATCCTGCACAAAAGGCTTTTTATTCCTAATAGAAACATAGGGGTTAATATTCTTCTCATAAAAGAATTATTGAAGGACTATAACTCAGGTAAAAATCTCAAAATTTGTCTACTCAAAATCGATATTTTCAAAGATTTTAAGACGGTTAGTTAGAGATTTATTAAATATTCCTTGAAGCTTTACAGTTACCTTATTGATTTATTAATTGGATAATGACTTGTATACAATCCCCCTCTCTGAGTGTGCTTATGAATGGTATTATATCTAAGCCTTTCAACTTTGCTAAGGGGATTAGATAGAGGGATCCCCTATCTCCTTATTTATTCACTCTTATAATGGAAGGATTGTCAGAGCTGATAAATAAGCAAATCTCATGTAGTGGGATATTCCAATTTCACTACAACTACAATGCTATCAACCTAACTCATCTAATGTATACTGATGATCTCATGCTTCTTTGTGGGATGATCATTACTTTATCAATATCTTGATGAATGTCTTAAACATATTTGTCAAGTGATCAGGTCTAAAGCTCAACACTGAGAAGAGTAGCCTCTACATATCAGCTGATGTAAGTAATATAGATGAAGTAAGCAGAGTAGCTGGTCCAAATGTACATTCCACACCTTTTTGCTACTTAGGTGTACCTATCACATCTTCCAAGCTGAAACATTATGATTGTTTGCCTCTTATCGATAGGTTTAAATCCAGAGTCAATGCTTGGCATAATAGATTTCTATCTTATGCTGCTAGACTTACTCTTATTATTTCAGTCTTAAGCAGCTTACATTTACACTAGATAGCCCATACTGCACTGCCTAGGAAGGTTACTACAGAGATAGACAGAATTATGAAAGCATTCCTATAGCCAGGCAGAATAGAGAATTTTAAAAAGGCAAAGATTAAATAGAGTGAGGTTATTACCCGAAGAAATTTGGAGGACTTGGGATCATTTCCATTACAACCATGCAAAAGTTTTTAATGTGCAAAAGAATTTTAGGCTCCATGCCTATCAACAGGCATTATGGATCCAATAAATCTATAAATATCACAAACAGATAATGGGACTGAGGAGATTTATATATTCTTATATTAAACATAAGATTGATAATGGTGAAAAAACTTGGTTTTGATTTGATAATTGGCTAAATTCTAGCCCACTTATCCACAATATGGAGATTCTCTATTTGAGGAATATAATTCCTTTGAGTCTTAAAGTTTCCATTATGATCAAGAATGGTGCATGGAGTGGAAATTTCAGAGGATTTGGTTTTCTTATAAATCTTTCCCTTAACTTAATGATGTGGAGAATGAAGATGTAATCACCTGGACTCTCAACCCTAGTGGTAAGTTATCTAACAAAACATGTCATCTGTTTTTCACCCGCTACTCAACTGAAACCCCTTAGTATAACCTTCTTTGGAGCCACTTTTTAAATCCTAAAGCCTCTTTGATCACTTGGCTAGCTATTAAAAACAGACTCAAGACTAAGAGCCAATTAATGCAAGGGAAATGTGGACTCCACATGTGTACTTTGTAAGATGGAAATAGAATATAAAGACCATCTTTTCTTCCTCTATGCATTCTCTAAAGCAGTATGGAGTAGGATTTTGCATATGATTTCAGGTAAAAACTATATATATGATAGGGAACAAACTTTGAACTGGGTTATTCAAAACTCTAAGTAGGAAATGTCAAATGTTATACTCTATAATGTAGCTTTCACCAGTACCATCTAAACCCTTTGGAAGGAGAGAAACAACAAAAGATTTACCAACTCTAAAGAAAAGAAGTACTAGCTAGCTGACAAAATTGTTATTGGATCAAAATAGCAATTTTTTCTAAAAATTTGCAACATACTCGTACTCCTGACATGATAGCTAGATGGAAATTTTAACTTGCTAATATGTTGATTTTGAATTGTTCCCCGTAATGTAGCTCCTCTTTTGTATATAGCTATGGTGCTTGTATATAGGCTAGCAATATAGAAATCATTGTAATATTGTATTATTTTTGTCTATAGTAATGAAAATTTTATTTTTCAAAAAAACGATTTAACGGAGTAACTCTCTATTAGTTAAATATCACGTCAATATTAATATGGTATTATCTTTTTTAAAAAATTCACTACTATATGACAAATGAGATTCATTGTCTAAAATGTATAACAGTGGGTTCCACTATCACGTAGAAGTGAAATTCACTTTTTGATTAATTTTAAAAAGCTAATTATATAGCAATGGGGCCTATTTTATTTAAAAATCTAAAAATAGTATAATGTGAATGTTATGGTTCAATTTGAATGCTTCAAAGCATTAGGGTTCAAGGTTTATTTTATTATAAACGTTGAGACACAAAATACACTTTTGGTCATTAATTATATTATAGAATTTAAAGTTTTTGATATTTTTAATTTATTAAATAATAAATTTTATATGTGGCATAAACACAATACATGCTGTTGCGTAATAAAAATATTTATTTGACTTGATTCATCATGTTATTTATATTATAGAAAACTTAATATCGGACTATTTTTACTAAAAATTAAAAGTTGAAGTATTTTAATTTTTTTAAATTTTAGTTAATATTACAAAATTAAGTAGAATTTATAATCTTCTTTACAGTTAATTCTTTTAAATACTACTAATAGAATTATCTCTACGTTTAATCGAGCTAAGTACTATTAATACAATTATCTCTAAGTTTAATCGAGCTAAGTGTAAAGAGGCCTTTCAATAATAGTGACAGCCATGCATTGAATATGCAACCGCCCAACCACAAACACCTTTTTCACAATCAATTTGGTTCATCCTTTAATGTCAGCCAGACCTGGTAATTGCCGGAGTCCAACAATGGCTTTATCTTTGTGTCCCAATTGAAGCAAGAAGAGTCTCATCTGCCTATTGGGCATAATGGCATTCGTCATTTCACGCACGCCACGTGCTACCTCCCTCAATCTCTTCTTTTTCTCTACGACTCTCCACAGCGTGTTGTAATCACGGATATTTCTCCACAAACCAATGGCTCTTATTTTAACAAAATGAAGTGCACTGCTAATTAAACCTTTTGACATTGACAGATGATCAGAAGATGTATAAATTTACGGTGTTGTCCACATAACGAATAGGAAAGCCTAAAATCCCAGATATTGTTTCATCTTTCATGGGCTAAATCGTAGGTCAACTGCGGAAGAAATTAGACATAAATTGAGTTGTAGAGCCGGCTGGACGCTGGCGCTGACTTTAATAAATATTTTATGCAGAAAGAAGGCTGCCATTTGGTGGATTAGCTTTGATGTTATACTGTCTTTTGACAAAATTTTGATGGTTCACCAAAATTCCTTTCTAATGGAGTTCCGTCTATTAATCTCAAGGGAAAAATAAAGCTAATGACTTAAAACTAATTCCTGGGATTTTTACTGCTGCTTCTGAAGAAGAAACCGTAAACATGCATGGCATCGCCAGCTACTCCGCTGCTACTAAAAAATGTGGTCAATATCTCAATTTCTCATAATCAGTTGACTTATTTAAAGCTTTCTCTAAGACACCAAAGTTTCTCACAATCAAAACAATTACATTCCATGAAGAATGTACGCTAATGGAGTTATAATCGTGGTCCATAAAAGGCTTAGCAGAAATCAATAGGTAAGTCTAGCAGAAGACTCCCAAAAAATAGAGCTCGATATAGATCAACCATAAGAAGTATGCATAAAAGTATTTGTACCTAACCGAGCCAGAAAAAAAGTGGCTTAGATTCTAAATTAGATTGATTTATCCTAAAGATTTCACAACCAACATCAAGAGATGAATAAGCCAACTTGATATTGATGTTCCAAAAGTTCCTTTTTGAAATCTCTGGGAAGACGATTCCATTTGAATTGGGGGAGTTATTGTCTATCGTTAGCCTCTATAATAAAATCAGTTCGGAGGCCAAGAGGCGGTGTTTTACACTATAACAATGAGATTTCTCACTATCATGCTCAGAAGAGTTAAGATTTCAAGAATAAGACATCATTCATTTAATGAGAAATAATAAGTATGAAAAAAAAAATTTACACCAAACGACTCGACTTTTATTAATATTAAAAATAAATTTAGAAAATTCTTTTGTATTTCTAGAACTCATTTTATCTCTTGTTTTCAAAATATTTTGTTTTACGCCCCATAACTTTTCCTATGTCAGGCTTGGGCAGAATAACAAAACAAGTACAAGGATTAGTAGTATAGCAAAAATGTGTTCTTCGTCGTTTAGTGCCCAAAAATAATATTCCAAAACTTTTGTGTGTTCTTCATTACTTGTGTGAATATCCATTTACATCAATAATTCACGGGAGAAAATCAAGTTATTTGGAACCTGGGGGAGTAACAGGCCGAACTGCTAATTTTTAGATGCGAGATATCCATCCTAGTTATCATGGACACATTTGCCCAATTGATATGTCTAAAGGAATCAATTTTGAACTTATTTTTAAATTTTAAAATAAAAATTTAATTTTAAAAAATGTTTTCAAATAATTTTAAATTTTGAAAATAATTTATTTTTAATTTTAAAGTGCTTAAAATAAAATGGAGTATTATGGTTGATTGATTAATTAATTAAACTGTAATGGTCATAATTTTATTATTATTTGGTGTTAAATGATTAAATAATATTTATGTAACTAATAATGAAATTAGATTGTGATCGAGAAATGAGTAGAGAATAAAAACTAATTTTAATTGATTTTCATATATTATGAAAATAAAAAGTAATAAAATAAATATTTTTACTAACTTTAAAAATGAAAATAAAAAATAAAATCAAATATCATTAATCCAACCAGCAGGCAGTTGCTTGGACCCTCAATCGTTGACAGTCCATATTCCTAACATATATATAGGTACAACCATATTCCTAATATTAATAAATAGCTAATGATGAAGAACTTCACTTAGGTCCACTGCACTGGCCAAGTTATTAGCATTGAATGGGTAAAGGCAGACAGCACAGCAGGCTGGTTTGAAGAAGAAACACAGTTACTGCACACAACTTGTCTTTGAGGAGCATGGGAGAGTTCCTTAGCGGTGCTTGGGTTAGTTTGTGATGTCTCCTTAAATCATGTTGCAAGTATCAAAAGTCTCCATGTGGCAGCGTGGGAAGTCTTTTCTTTTGGAATCATTATATATATATATAATTTCAAAAATATTTTCAAGCACAAAAAGATGTAGATCACTATACCAGGGGTAAGATTTATTTATAGTCGTATTTGAATTATTAAAAGCAGGAGCAGCCCACTTTTCCACCAACGACAGTCGACAGCTTATCTTAAATGCCAAGTGAACACATCTTCTTCCAAATCCATAAAAACCCTCTTCCAAATCCATAAAAACTAAAAGATCAAAACCGACAGACAGAAGGCAGCCTTCAGCTTTTCACACTTCCCATCCCAATGATTCAAACCAGTCACCAACACCCACCTAAACGGCTTAAAACGATCAATCACTGCCATGAGCAACCTCTCATACCAGGCTTGCCTGACCATTTAGCTCAGCTTTGCCTCTCCCTTGTACCGCCGTCTTTGCTTTTCTCTGTCTGTCACTCATGGCGCCGCCTTATTTACTCTCCTTCTTTCCCATCGTTCTTGTCCCTATATGCTATTCTATCTCCAACCACCACTGACTCTAACCCTACCCCTACCTCAACCTATAATCATAGTTCCATCCATTTCTTTACGTACGATCCCATCTCCTCCAGATGGAGTTTACTCCCTCCGCCGCCTGCTGACCCTCCTCTGCGCCTCCTTCTCCGACACCCTTCCTTCATCTCCCGGCATATTCCTGTCCAATCTGTCTCCGCCTCCGGCAACCTTGTCCTCCTCGCTGCCACCACCGATAACTTCTATCCAGCCCTCTCTCGTCCGCTTGTCTTCAATCCCATCTCATGTACATGGACCTTCGGCCCCCGATTAGCAACACCGCGTCGCTGGTGCGCCGCTGGCGCCACCCACGGTGCTGTGTATGTGGCTAGCGGAATCGGATCCCACTTCTCGATTGACGTGGCCAAGTCGGTCGAAAAATGGGATCTTCAAACTAGAAATAGACATGGGATTAAAATCCAAAGAGGCAATTACAACAACAGTAACATGAATAATGGATGTTCATGGAAATGGGAAAAGGTTAAATGTCTTAAAGATGGAAGATTTTGCAGAGACGCAGTGGACGCAGTGGGGTGGAGAGAGAAGCTATGCATGGTGAACATGAAAGGGGATGCAGCGAAAGAAGGGATTATTTATGATACCAAAAAAGGGGTATGGGAAGACATGCCGGAGGGGATGGTGGCAGGCTGGAAAGGTCCGGTGGCGGCCTTGAATGAGGAGGTGGTGTATGGGGTGGACGAAGCAAAAGGTGCGCTGAGAAAATACGACCCGGAAAGGGACAAATGGGAGGAGATACTCAAGTCTGAGAGACTCAAAGGAGCTCAGCAGATTGCTGCCGGTGGCAGAAAAGTTTGCGTCATATCCGGCAGTGGTGGTAGTATTATGGTGGTTGATACGGAGGCGAAGCCTGTGAGTCTAAGATTGGTTGAAACGCCACCGGGATTAGAAGCCGTTGCGGTGCACTTGTTGCCGAGAATGAGCGTACCGGATATTGAATTTCAGGGAGCAGGATCCACATCCATTTAACGAATTTTTTCTTTTAATTTTGTCATAGTCATACCATATTTTACTTGGTTTTTACTTTTTATTTTGTACGTGAAGATGTCGAAAGTGGGAATTTGTCTGTTCTTGATTGAATAGACAAGTTTACGGGTTATCAGTTATGAACTGATAAGACAGGCAGCCTGATAATGTCACGACAAAAAGTTGCATCGCCATTAAAATTTGACATTTTACTTTTTTAAAACTATTGGAGGACCCATGATGGCTCACGGACTCCTGTAGGGTGAGTCGTGTTAAATTAAATCTCGAGAGGGAGAATTTTGCTGTCTGAAAGGTCCTATTCGACAGTTGTTAATGCGGTGTCGAATACGGAGTGATAATCCCAAGAAGAAATTATTCGAGTATATGCATTCAAATCATCTATAGCCAAACAATCTGTGCCTCTAATTCTCGTAAAATCTAACCATCCAATAATTGGGAGAGGAAAAAATAAAATGGTAGGATGTTACAAAAAATCTGGGAACAAGATATTTGAGTATAGGCAATTTGAAGCCTCCACTGTATATGACTATTGTATGGCAACTTCCATATTTCATGTTTTTGTGGTTTCAATGCTACGTCCTTTGCAAGGACACGCAGTAAAGTACTAAACTAAGTCTATACATTAAAAAAGCATGAATATTATCTTTCTGTAATTGGCTTCTTTCCAAAAATCCTTATAATTTAATATTTTAAAAAATCTTTTTATTTATATAATTTCTCTTAAAAATTAGTAGGAGTGTATCTATCCATTTAACAAAATATATAGTTTTTAAAATATGAAGAACACTTTTCAAAGAATTTGGTTAAGTAATTAAATAAGTGTTTTTCAAGTCAAATTTTACAAACTAAGCCACTCTCACCATATAATTTTGGACGACCTTATTGCCAATAGGTTACTTTAAGAAAATAAACTAACAAAAAATATGATGTATTTTAAATCTAAATTAAGTTGGCAAAGAGGACACTAATCACAAACCAAAACCGAGTCCTTCCAAGTGGCAATCAAGCTTTAAACTAATCACAAACCAAAACCGTGTCCTTCCAAATGGCAATCATGCATTAAACCAATAAATTAGTGTCCTCTTTCCCAAGATTTAAAATATTAACACATATTTTTCTTATTAGTTTATTACAACCTGATTAAAAACCAAAACCGGGTCCTTCCAAGTGGCAATCAAGGAAGGAATGAAGACGGTTAACAAAGCTTTACACTGCGGAATGACGGTAAATGGAATTGGATGGCACCTCAGTCTTGGGTTAGGTAGAAGCTTGAAGACTTGAGCGAACCTTTTGTAGTTTTGATAAGGTAAGGCCATCTTATTTATTTTTAAAGAACTTGTATGTTTTTTTTCCAGTAACCATCATCAAATTGTATCTAAATGGTGTCATTCCCGTAACCATTTGGTTTGTGCATGCTTTTCTTAACACTATTGTTAATTTGAAGGGAATTTGACATGAGTTGGGTTTGCTAAACTGGGATACATTACATTTACCACAAATCACTGAAACAAAGCTATAAAAATAATGTGCAAAAAACAGTGCATTCATGTTTCTACAGCTGGTAAGGGTTGGAGCATCTGATCTAATTATGTTCTATGTAATCTTGTCCATATATTTACGTATATAAATGTGTGAATAAAATTTAATATAATAAAGTAAAAATTGATTAACCAAATCAGAACTTGATAACTACTTTTCATCTATAACCAGACCACTTGTTTACTTAAGGCACATGGGCCTACAGGAATTGCAAGGTGTGCAAAATTTGAACGGTTATGTGTAAACTTAAATGACGATTTTCTTTACTTGAAAAATATGCATAAGAGCTGCACGTTTAGAGTTATATTTTATTCCTATTACTATAACCAAAGGTATAAAATTAAAGTTAAAATTTTTATTACTCATTTATTCCAATTTTTTAATTAATAAATATATCTTTTATTCGATTGGAATACTAGGTTATTGTGTTCCATATTATGATATCTCAAACCTTGATTCTTTAATTGGTTGTTGTCATCTTTAACAAGTTCTCATATTCTTTAATTTCTTATATTGCTCTTAAGAAAAGAGGCAATTCCATATTCGATTAGCAAGTTGACGTATCCCTTCAGTAAATTTCCTTTGGGCATAGAATGTAAACAAACTTAGGTTGAAATGGAAGAGTCAGCCAGAACCAGGCTATCCTGGACTGAGGTGATGTAGCCTAGATTCACATACACGTTTTCATTCATCATGTCGTAGCTTTTCTAGAGTTGTAAACCATTGTTGATTTATCACAACTCATTAGCTTACATTGAGATTGTGCTTTCTTGTCCTTGTCTATTGTCTTTAAGCTACCCATGACAACGACATGACTTCTCTAGCCAATCCAAGGTCCAAACCATTACCAGACCCCTTAACCAAGCATAATTCCCTTAAAATTTAAGGGGTTGTTTGTTTGGGAATGGATCTTCTGTTCCCAAAGATCTGTTTCCCCTGTACTAAAATTGATCTCATTCATCAATTGCAAAAAGTAAATCAAAATTAGGTGGATAATATTTCATGGGAATAGAGGGAATAGGGTATCTCAGAACAGAAGATTTTGTTCATGTTTGTTTCCGTTATTCAATTGTAACATTCATAATATAAAATAACTACAATTTGTAAGGAAAAGTTATCTTAATTTCAGTAATTGGTTATTAAGTTACGATCATCATTACATCTTACCGTAATATAGAATCCCCACTATTAACAAATTGTCAAATTTGGTAAGTTATGTTTTTTTGAAAAATTAAAATGTTTCATTAATCAAAAGAATAAGAGTACATGAAACCACAATATAAGGATCAAAACATATATGTTTAGAGAGTTAAGAATGAAAACCTCCCCCTAACCAAACTATAAAAATGATGCACGTCATTTTCAGACTAACTAAAACTTTGTCATTTAACAAAGAAATAAAATATTCCTTCTATATAAAGTTGAAGCCTCCAAACTTTACTAAATTAGGATTGGAAAATTTTCAATTTCCTCTAAAAGGCCCTTTGGCTGCTGCATTGCTTCCCTTTAATGATTTGACCGCCATTAGGTCAGGGTGACCATATTCTTTGTCTTTGACTAGTTGTTCTTCTGTTTGAATTTTCATTCAACTCCTATCAACTCTTGTAACTACTTGAAGTTCACTCCGCCATCAAGAATGTTCTGCATGTTATGGGATTTGTTTCCTTTAAGGTATCCTCATAATTCTACTTTTCTTCTCTGATTCTTTACATTAGTTCCCAACATATTAATTATTTATTTATGCTCTGTAGTATGAATTGAATAATTGCTTGCTTAGAATGTTCTTTGTTTTGGACCCTTCTAAGATTTCTCTCCTTCCTTACCTCTTGAGTAGTTATGGCTAGAAGCAACGTACATTTTTTTCCAAAATGGATTGGAGGCTTGTGTAACAATTCACCAATTAATAGCCTCTGTAATAGAGTTAGAGTTTTCATTCCATAGGTAATGCTCTCCAACTTTACACCAAATGGAGTTAGAGAAAGAATAGTCAAAAAAAAAAGGTGATCCCTCATTTCATTATCCTCCTTACACAGGATACAATTCCCATTAAAATTCATAAATTGTAATTTATCCATCATAGCAAGTCTATCCTTGACAATTAGCCAAATTAGGAAAGTTTCATTGGGTCATAGGATATTATTCTAGATTACCTTATGCCATGATACCTCTTGATCATTACAATGAATCTTCTTTTTGTAAGCCTTGCTTGTAAAATTTTCAATATGCAGATTAAGCCATAATTAACAATCTTGAATATTAATATCAAGTGAATATGATGTTGTATTGCTTTTATAAATTGCACCCAATGATTTTGGTTGATTAGGGTGGCAACCTTATCCTTGTCCATTATCCCTGAGAGAGATATTACTGCTTACGGGATTTAAGAAAGAGGACCATAGCTTGTCCAGTTGTCATGCCATAAGAAAGATGAGTTCCCATGACCAAATTTGCAACTTACTTTATTTGTGACCTTTTCCTTAATCTTTAGCAACTGATTTAGGAACCAAGAGGATGTTGGTCTTATAGATATGGTCCATAAACTATTCCCTTTCATCCAGAGGAAATTTTTGTCTTAAAGCACTTTCCAAAGTCTTTATAGCATTAAGACTTTATTGGTGGCCTTAACAACTATGATTCCCTATCCTCCTTTTTCTTTAGGTTGACACACTTCCACCTATTTGACTTTAGGATGACCAAAACTCTTTTTTTCCCATAGAAAGTATGTCGTCATTTTCTCAATGAATTTTTACTAAATTTCATTTTCTCAATGAATTTTACTAACTTTCAAGAAATGGGAAAATTAGAGCTCTAATAAGCATAGACCAAATGATAAATTTGATTAGCTGAACTCTTCCTCTAAAAGATAAAAAATTATTAGTCCATTTGCTAATTCTCTTCTGAACCTTCTCAATCAAAGGGAGACATTCATTGAATTTTAACCTTCTATTTGTAATAAGAAGGCCTAGATATTGTAATGGAGGGTACTTCCTGCTCATTCCAGTTAGGTTGGAAATACTAGCCTACAGAAATTCCATAGTTGAAGATAGGATAAAATGGATTTTATCAATATTTTAAAAATCGAACAGAAAGTTAAATCAGTAAAATAAGAAGTTTAAGGTTTAAAAGGTTCGACCGGTATTATACCTTTATAAAACTAACTAAAGATTAAATAAATTTAAAATGAAATATGATTGAAAGAGATCGTTGTTACCTATCTAAGAATTTGAAGTTTAATTGAAAAAAGATATTGTTAAATAAAAACTAATTGATTTATTTTGGTTTATAAAAATTATTAATTTACAAAATTTTCTAATTAATTAACAAATTGATCAATTTTTAACAACAAGAGTTATTAAAGTAAATCGAACCGAAAAGTTAAAAACTAAATTGGAAAGTTGGATAGTTCAAGGTTTTTACGGTTAAATTAGTTGAACTGGTTGAGTTTTTTAATCACTAGCTTTTATTGAGATTCACTTTGAGACTTGACATTAAATTCAATAGCTTAAGAGTTTCCATCAATTGTTTAACTAATTATAGATGAGCTTTAGATAATAGAACCAAGTCATTTGCAAAACAAAGGTGAGTAAGATAAACTCTTGTGCATCTAATTGAATAGCTTGAGAGTTTCCATCTAGATCAACCAAGTTAATTCTATCCCCTTCTTTAATTCAATTAATTCTAATCCTCTGATAGATGAGTGAAGAGTTATTTTGTACTATTTCAGATAATTCTTAACTTTTCCTTTTGAATAATCCTATAGTCACTAAGATTAAGGAAATAGAAGATATTGAGTGGCAAGTAAACTTTCTCTAGCTTTATCAACAATTGTTTGAGTGCTAGGAAAACTTATGGCTTTCAAATTCTTCATCTTTAACTTAATAGCTTTACAGTTTTGAAAACAAATGTATTGTTTAATGCCAGAGACTTGAGTGGAAATTCATTCCAATAATGCCTCATTAAATCCCTCTCCTTTCACAAACTTGAATGGGTTATGTTTGCAAATCCTCTGAAAGGGAACATCAATTAGAATCAGGATATGATCTAAGATGGCTTAGCTAATGCTCTATCTTATTTTCTCTTATAGGCCATGAAGTATTTTGTTTATTACTCCTTGTAAAGGAGTAACCTTCCTATCTAAGATCTGTTAACCCTAATTAATCTACACATAACTTGAAATCTTCATTATATTAGATTGCATTTCCCCTCAGCATTAGATCTATAGAGAGTATAATTGAAATCTCCACTAATGATCCAAGAATATGAAAAAGTTCCTTAAATATTTCTTAAGTTAGACCAAATATCACTTCTTTGGAAGGTTGTGTTAAAGCTATACATAAAAGAGGAGAAGATTGTAACCCTCTTAAAAATGAAGTACATTTTTAAATGCATCAATTGTGCATTAGAGAGCTTCTCTTCCACTTTTACAAAAATTCTCATTGTAACTAATTATGATTCTACTATAATGGTGATGTTGATGGTTAGAGAGAAACTAAAATAAGTTATTTATATATTCATAACTTATTTTAGTTTCAAGTAAAACTAAGATTAGAGGCTTAATCCTCCTCATAAAACCCCTTAAAGCATTAAGATTTTTTAGGTTGTTGATTCCACAAACATTCCACACTAAGATTGTCATAAGAGGGTATTTTTATCTTTAGAGCCTTTTCTTCTTCCACTTTTTTAAGTCCTCTTACTGATCACATTTGAAACTTATATAGCTTAGTGTCTTCAGTTTTTACATTGAATGAATTGATAGAGGAATCACTTGTAGTTGCCTTTTCCTTATCAAGAGGTTTTATTCCGGTCTTAATATTTTAAAATGGAGTTGCTAGTGAATTATTATTATATGATGATTTTTAATGATTCTTAATTCTTCCATTTCTCTACACTGCCATTATTTGTAAAGTTATCGACTTTATCTAAGACATTGATTACTACATTATTATCTACTTCCTTATGCATAAAATCCTCGGAATAAGTAGTATCATTCTTTAACCTTATTTATTCAAAATAATATCCCTTAGCAAATACTTTACCTATTGGTTTCCAAACCTTCCTATAAGACATAGGGGAAGGTTTCCAGTGATAGGGAACGTGCACCATGTCCTTCTGAAGAGAGTTATCAGATCCTAGCCTTATAATTGAAATAAAATCAGGAAGTTTTTTACTCCTATCCATATTAACACATAAAACATGCATAGCCAGTCCACTTTCTTTTTTTGTGCTTTCATCAATAGAAAGTGGTCTTCTAGGTAACTTGAAGCCATACTAAGACCCTGTGTAGTTTAATACTCCAAGGTATGCTATTTATGTTAATCATATTGGAATGTTGTGTACTTTGACATTTTCTACTCTAATGTTAGGTTGCCATATTTGCAGGAATAATGGCAGTTGAGTTACATCTCAAGGGCCCTCTTCCACTACCTTATTTATTGCAATTTGTAAGGTAAGCGTAAGCAAGATCAAGTTATCCTTAGATAGCAGAACATTTGTTAGGCCTCTAGCTTTCCATTCTTTAAATGCCTGTCTTTGGATTACTGTAAAAAGTGGCCTTTTCTCTATAAAGAACCCTACTAGTGTAGATTCCCAAGATCTAGCACCTACTTTCAATGTCTCAAGATTTGGTTCAACAATTGATATGCTTTTAATTTCTTTAAGAGGACTATAGTGGAGTGTAAGGTCTAAGATTCCCTGACCACTTGCTTCCAGCTTTTGTTCCATGGGTTGTTTTTTGTTGGTGCTGGATTATGGTTTTGGGTTGGTTGGCTATTTGTGGAGGTTAGTGGAGGGAAGGTGATTGAAGATTTAAAGTTTGGGAGGGTAACGGTGGAAAGGTTTTTGAATTAATAGTTCGCATTAATGAAAAAAAGGGAAAAGTAACAGCTTTTTAGAAGTAAATTGTCAAAGTAAAGCTACTTAAAAACAAAAAGTAGGCTACACGGGAAATAATGAATGTCAAAGATACCCTCTAGGATAGTATCTGGAGGGATAGAGAAGTGGAATCTAAAAATCTGAGACATCACAAGAGAGGTCAAAGAAGTCAGAGAGGGAAGAGGGTAAAGCATAAGTTAGAGAATTGGAGATGGAAAGGGAGAAATCAAAGGAAGATGGCGGTATTAAGCAGAGCAAGATGGAAGTTTAAGTTTTAATTGGGACATTATTAGGTTGAAGGGGGCATTTTGTAGAGAGAAGGCGGAGCATCTTATAAAGATAGGGTAGATCATTTTGTAGAGGGAGAGAGAGGGAGGTTAAGTTATATATTAAGAAATAACAAATATTTCATGTTTAATGGACTTATTTTTCTCATCACTGTCATCAACCTTTTATCTTCAAGTTTTTTTAACCAAGCGCGGCATCCTAAAGGGAATGGCTACCCTGTTTTATTAAATTAAAATCAAAATTACAAGAAGAGGGTGACTAGATCAAAACATCTTCTGATAAAAAAGAGGGGGCTCGTACAAAATAACTAGCATCTATGAGCAACACCTTGTTCAACAAACTAATGGAAAAGATTATGGAAACTAAGAATTACAAATTGCAATTCAATTCAAAAGACTACATCTTGAGAATTCTAAATTTTCTAATAATTTAATAATATGTGTTATTATTAAGAATCTTGTAACCAAAAATCATTATATCGTAAAAATTATCTTTAATTTTATTATCACTAGTTCGACTATATGTCATCTCTTACAAATAATAGTTAGTATAACATGATTTTGGGATTTTTGATTTTTTATAAAACATATAATACAATTTTTTTACCCATCTTAATAAATTGAAGTTATAGCACATATGAATAATACAAATTATAAGATATAAATAAATAAGTTTGAGAAGCTCCTTGTTATTGACAAGTATGACTTGTTGATCATCTTTATTATGTCTACCAAATTCCTCCCATTCTTTAATCTCCATATATCATTATTATTGGATAATTTTTACTCAAAATTAAATAAAATAACTTAATGAGTTATAATAACATAAATATATATAAGAAACTATTAAAATGATTGACAAAATTTTTGAAGATCATAATTCTCTCATAAAATAGAAATTGAGGATCCTTAATGAGGGTGATAAAGATACTTAATTCTTTTACAATGCAATCTTGATAAGAAGAATCGAAACAAAATAAAAGCACTATCAAATCCATATAAAAACACAATTTGTAACTACGATGACCTCAAGTCTTTGACATGCAACTACTTTAAAGAATTCCTAACTAATGATACTAAATCTTCTTTATCTAATGAATAAGAAGTTCAGTTTACAATATTTATTATATTTTTTCATTTTCTTTATATTGTGCAACCACTCAGATATTTTGTTCCTCACTTAATTGATTCAATACAAGTAAACCAAACTATTATACTAGTTAACAAAGTTGATATAGATGTAGTTTTCTTCAACATTAATCCAAGCAAAGCTTTAAGCCCTGGTGGCTCTAATGCTTTATTATTTTAGAAGACATAGAATATTGTTGGGGAAAAAAGTGTCATAAGAAATCACGAAGTTCTTCTTTAGAAGGAAAATGCAGAGAAGTTAATAAAACTATGTTAGCTTAATTCCCGAGATTGTTAATCCCAACATGCCTAATTCCCGAGATTGTTAATCCCAACATCCTGTAGAACTTTAGAACAATGTTTTATTGAAATGTAATACACAAAATCATTTAAAATTGCTTGCTTCAAGGTTGAAAGAAGCTCTAAAAAACATGATAAGTCATATTCAAATTGTTTTCGTTAAAAGGAGAAATATAGGATATAACATTCTCCTTATTCATGATTTATTCAAGAATTGTTATAACAAAGTATCTATAAAAAGTTAGTAAGTGAAAATCAATTTCAAAATTTTATTATAAAATGAATTTAGCAATGCTTCTCTACAACTTCTTATAGTATTCATGTGAAAGGAGAGCAAACACTGGTGCTTAATATAGCTAAAAGATTGAGGCAAAGGAGACCCCCTCTCCCTTTAGCTCTTTACTATTTATATCGAGCTACTCACTATACTCATCTCAAGTATCATAGAAAATACAAAGAACTCAAGTTATTCAAATTAGCATTTACTAATGATTTATTGTTGCTTAATGGTACAAACCCCCTTCTCTATTCCTTTCATTCCTTTATTAAGATCTTTGTTCTTGGCATAAATCTTAGCAAAAGCAAGATCTTTATGTCAATAGGACCGAACAATGTAGTTAAGCTTCTTTTTAGAATTTCAAGACTCCAATTTCTGGAAGCTCCATTCAAGTACCTTAGAATTCTTATCACTACTAGAAGGCCATCATTTAGGTAAGGTTAACCACTTGTAAACTCAAAATGGAAGAGGATTAGTAGCTGGTATAACTAACTTCTATTATATTCAAGTAGATTTCAACTTATATCCTCAATACTCAATAACATGCATATATACTAGAGCTCTCTTATAATTCTGCCAAAGAGTCTAATCAAGGATATTGAGAGAATTATCAAGAACTTTCCATAGTTAAGGGAAGTTAAGAAGGAAATAATAACTAAAGTAAAACAATTTAATTTATATTATTGAAAAAGGGGATTTTTGAATTATTCCTATCAAAGACATAAATAAGATGTTAATTGTGAAGAGGTTATTAATATTATTCAATTAAAAGGAATCCATTTAAGTCAAATGTATGCATTCCCATTATTAAGAAGACTTGTGCTTCTAGAATTTGAAAACTAGGAATGAGAATTAATAGATTCTTAATTAGATGGTTGGGATGAGAGACCCCATTAGCTAAGAAATAAGGACCTTGTATAGCTAATAGACAGGATAATTGGAATGACTTGGGTGCCTTATCCAAAATATCATATTTGAATTCAATTAGACATATGTTGTTAAACAAAGTTAAAGTGAAGGACATCATTCAAAGAGAGGAATGACATTGAGCATTAGAGGATTTTATATAATTAAGTGCAATCTACCCAAATATAAACCAAATATTGAGACCTTATATATCATAATTTGGTTAGAGCATAAATCAAGAAGCTTTATAAATAAACCTTACTTAGAAGTCATTAGAAAACATATTTACAAAACCAATTAGATAAAGTTGGTATTATCCAAATTCAATTTACGTTAATATTCTTACTTATACTTAAACACAACTGAAATTTTAATTAACACATTTTTCGTCGAATTAATAAAGGATACACCTTATAATACATTACAAAATATAAAAGCAAAATACCTTGTACTTTGTTAATTATGTTAAATGAATAATCATCTATTAATCATTAATTTAATTAATGACTAATTCAAAATATGATTCGTTATAAAATAAATTATTAATAAAACTTACACTATTCTAAGAGTATAGTCTAAGGTTATCCTTATCTAAATTTCATATTCAACTAATTTTAAGTCTAATTTACTCCTTAATTCGACTAAGGAACCTAGACATTACAAAATTCTATTAGACTTATTAAAGAAAAATTTTCAACTCAATTACACTTAATAATCCATCATTATTCCCTTTTCCACTCTATTTTTAATTATTAAAAATATCCTTCACAAAATTTTATTAAACTTATTAAAGAAAAATTTTCAACTCAATTACACTTAATAATCTAACATTTTTCCCTTTTCCACTCTATTTTTAATTATTAAAAGTATCCTTACTTAATCTAACTACTATAATTACTAAAATACCCTTAACTATTAAAAGTCCTATTTTACCCTCATTTATTTTTATTAATACAAAAATACCCCTCTTAGAATTAAATTCCAATTTTACCCTTAAATTTTTACATTGCTATTTTGCCCATTAATACAACTTAAATTTTCCTAAATTGTCTTCTTTTTTACCCTTTCCTCTTCTCCTACCCCCTCTTTTTTTTCTCATTTTCCAACCACCTTTTCTTCATTTTTATTTTTTCCGATGACTTTAATTTATTGTCCCAAACAATCATAATATACAATCCAACTATAAACTAGTGTAGGATGACCAAAACTTACAATAAGAGGCATATAATTATTGTTGGAAAAATTCTACCTTTGTGAAGTCTATGTCTTTCTAATGAATTTTTTTGTTGTTAACCTCCACAATTTCTTCAGAATTTATTGCCAAATAAACAAAATGAGGGAATAAATGAGAATAGTTTCACAAGTAGGAGAAAGATGGTGTATTTAAACACTTACCAATTAGATAAAAATTGAGGGGAAGAAGAAGAAGATAGCCTTTTTGATGGGTGTTTAATTCCTAGCTGTTGTCTTCTTATATACATATACCCCTCTATTTATTTGTTTTATGGGTTGAGTTGATTAATTATGGATGGGCTCTTTTCTTTCTTTTTTGGGGCTTTACACTTCAACTCTTACTCTTCACCCCACTAAATTAAAGTTTATAGCTAATGATTTATCGTCTTTTATTTATTTTATAAATGATAAACTCTTTTGCATTAACATCCTTCTTCACTTTAGATTCTTACTCTAGATAATATCTCATGTTCCTTATAGGTTTATAGGGCTAGCTTACAAATATGATATAAATAGCACTATATGGTTTACAAAGGCTAACTTTTCTTATACAAAGAGTGTTTTTTTCCTTATAATTGCTTTAATGGAGCACAAACTAATTTAGGGCATATTGCTACTTCTTCCTCAAATCAAAAGTTATCATTAAAAAAAAAAGTCACGCCTTTTTGTTTTGAGTTATTTAACCACAACAATGATAACTGGGGGGAGGGAGGGGGGAGATGATCAAGAATGATATTGCAATGTTGGAACTTGTACTTAGCCTATACTTATAAATAGGTAGTATTTACCTCCTATAGATTTAGCCTAAGTTTTTTTTTTGCCTAGCTTGTTTTAGTAGTTTTATGCATATCACTAAGCAATTCATATTTTCTAAACCAATTACTGCAAATGAGAAATTTTGTACAAGAACCTATTACTTGCACCATTGGTAATGGAAAGATCATCTCCTTTTGGTTCGATAATTGGACAGGCCAATGAAGCCTTTTTCATACTCAACATCTAATCAAAGCTTCTATCAATAATCCTCTACATACCAAGATGGACTCCTTTATCAATGGTGATAGTTGGCATTTTCCTGAGACCCTTCGACACTTGCAACCTTAATATCCTCTGTCTCTTAACCAAGATACGTTCTTTTGGTATAACAAGCCTACCCACCTCTTATCCAATAATTTATAAAGGACTTACTACGAATGAGGAAACTTAAAGTCGATTGGCACCTAATCATCTAGCACAAAATCCTCCCTCCAAGAACCTCTTTTCTACTATAGCTCACTATAGAAAATAGATTAAATACTGCTGATAGGGTCAGCTACTTGAACATCAATACTTTATCTCCCTTCTGCTTAACTCAAGAAGAAATATAAGACCACCTATTTTTTATATGTGACCTAACTTCTCAGGTTTGGAATGTTATTTAACTGAGTTGCGTATGGCCTACTCATTTTAATACCTTCTCTAATGTTGTCTAGTGGCTAGTTTCTCAAAGAAAACCCTTACAGCCACATCATATTATAGCTGTTAGTATGTGTGTTTAGATGATATTGAAAGAACGGAATGCCAAGAGATTTGATCTCAGGTTTAAACGTATAGATCTTCTCATCTCTAAAACTCTTGATTACATCAAAGACTCTGTCCTTAAATTGAATCCTCAGCACCTTCAGCGTCTCCTCTATTTGTTAAAGTTGTATTCTCTTTATGTATTTTTGTTTCCGTTAAAAAACCAACTTCTTTTCTAGTTTCATAGGGTACTCCGTTAGTATATGATTGTAAGTTTTAAAGTATATTCTTTCTTTATTAATATATTTTTTCTTTTTAAAAAAGTTTATTATTATTATTATTTTGTTGTTGTTGTCATGATGATGATGATGATGATGATGATGATAATATTATCATCATCATCATCATCATCATCATCATCATCATCATCATCATCATCATCATCATCATCATCATCGTTATTATTATTATCATCATCATCATCATCATTATTAATTTTCTTATTATTTATTTATTTATTTATTTAATATTATTATTATTATTTCCCTCTTTATATATTTGAAAATAGTCTCTTTACTAGCTAGGGGTAAGTCTGGGTACTACTGGACCTCCAAAGACTCCACATGCCAACGAGATTTGTACTAGGTGTTATTGTTGTTGTTGTTGTACATATGATCAACACCTAATAACCCCCACTCAAGTTGGTGCATGTGGATCATGGACACCTAACTTACTAAGGAAAGCACCAAAATGTTATTTGGCAAGGCCTTTTATCAATATATCAATGAGTTATACGAACATATGATGTTGCAATGTTATTGCGTCGAAGCTCATCTTAGACAAAATGGTAGTCAACCTCTATATGCTTTATCTATTCATGAAAAATGGATTTACAATTATATATATAGTTGTTTGGCTATCATAAAAGATTCACATAGGTTTTTTATGTATGACGCCCAACAAAGCCAATAAACCTTTCAACCATTTCATTTACAGGTAGTAATTTTCAATGATTGATATTCTTCCTTGATAGAGGATCATTAGACAATGCTCTACTTTATCTTCTTCATGATATGGGCAAGTGTCCTAATAACACAAGCTACCCTATCAAAGATCATCGTGTCAAGGGACAATTTTCCTAATTCGAATCATAATATGTAAACAAGCATAAATCACTATTGGAACAAAGAAAAACACCCTGACCAAGATTTTTATTCAAATAGCAAACCACTCAAAATGTTGCTTTTTAATGATCTTATCTTGGGGTCTGCATGAAATGGACCAAAATGTGAATATCATAACTTAATTCAAGATGAGTTATTGTTAAGTAGATAAGTCTCCTAAACAAATGCTTGTACTTCCTAAGGTCATCAAATAATGGTCCTTTAGCTAATGTGAAATGATGATTTTGTTCTATAGGAAACGATATAGTCTTCGATAATAATCACGTTAAGAGATTATATCCAAAAAATATTTTTGTTGACATAAAAATATTCCTTCTGGTCTAGTTGCAATCTTTATTATAAGTTCCTAAATCTTTCATATGAAAACAATAACCAAGATAACCTTTGAATTTTCTCTTTATCATTTCTCGAAATAATCAAGTCATTTATATACACAAACATGTGTAAATGAATGTCATTTTCAGCATAGACAAATAAGGAATAATTTGAATAGGATTCAGTGAAACAATATTATTTCAGGACAATCACAAGGTTAGAGAACCAACATCGTGGTGCTTGTCTCAATCTATAGAGGGATTTTTTTTCAAATTACACACTTTGTCTCTAAATAGGATGAACCTCTGGGGCAATTTTATGTAAACATCTTTGTCCAATTACCTGTACATAAATGTACTATTCATATCTGTTTGGTGTAGTTTCCACCCCTTGAATTGTTGCCATTGCCAGGAACATTTTAACAATCATCATTTTAACAACTGAGAAAAAAGTTATGTTATGATCCACCCTTTCAACTTGTCAATTTCCTAGTATTACCAAGTGAGACTTATATTGCTCCATAGTCCCATCTAAGTAATACTTTATCTTTAATATTCATTTACTCACTATTGTTTTCTTTCCTATAAGTAGTGTCTCTAACATCTAAGTACCATTATTCTCTAGGATTGTGATTTCCTTTCTTATAGCTTCCCTCTACTTTGCATCTTTTAAGGCTTTTGAATACCTTGTGGGTTCAGTTCTTGTTATCATTATAGTTAAGAAAGCTTGTTTTTTTATAGAGAAATTATTATATGTCACATAGGCAGCTATGACATAAGAAGTACTTGAGTTCTTTGATGGTGCGATAGCAAGCATAGAGTGGTCTTTTATTCAGCTAGTAGTATGCATCATATAGTCATTAAACTTGGTAGGTTATACCTATAATGTTTTCTCATTTTGAGTTTTACTTATTGCATTACATTCTTTATAACAACTTGTTCTTTGTTTCTTACCTCTATATCGCCATCCTTCTTATTATTTTGCCCAACTTCTAAATTTATGGTCTTGATATTTTAGGTGGGACGTTGCATCCTCACTTCCCCACTCAAGATCACTCCTCTCACTTGCCCTTTCCATATCACTCCCAATATGGTCTCCTCACCTCATGTTACTACCCCTATCTTCCACACTAAAAGCCCCCTGGCAAGGTTTTCTACTTCATCATAAAATTTTTCTTCATTTAGAAAAGGTTTTAACTAAAAACTATATCCATCTTCACCTATGCCATCTTGCTCAAAAAGAAAATCAATTTCATAAAACACCACATCATCGAACATAAAATACCCTTTTTTCTCAATGTCATAAACACGTTATCCCTTCTTTCCCAAAGGATACCTAATAAAAATCCACTTTTTACTTCTTTCTCCAAATTTGTCTTTATCATGAGATAGACAATGCATATATAACACAAACAACCAAACACTCTTCAATTAAATAATGCTTTCCAAAAAAATTTTTGTATGGAGTTTTACCATTAAGCAACTGAGTGGATATCCTATTTATCAAGCACTTGACCATTAATTCACACTTCCCATAAAAAATTATTAGTGAATTTGTTTGACACCTTAGAGCTTGGCTACCTTCATTATGTGTTTACGTTTCCTATCAACTTGCCTGTTTTGTTATGGTGTTCCTATATATGAGGTTTGATGCATAGTCCCATTTTCTAAAAATATGTTCTCATATAATGAAATTAATTACCATTGTCAGTTCGAATTTTTGTTTCCTAAACAGTGTTACAACCATCACACAAAAGTTTTTATGATTTGAGGCACTTTAGATTTTTCAAGACGCAAATGAATCACAACAATCATCAACTACTTTCAAACAATAAATTATACCATAGAAATTAGGAACTCTATAATTATAATAAATCACTTCAAAACAATCACTTGCTTTATTGTCACTTTTAAAAAATATTTCCCCGGTCTGCTTTAAGACATGTGATTGACTGTTGGATATGACGGCTTCACAACATATGATTGAAGATATCACTTTGCTAAGTGATATGAGGAAGATTACACTTTGTTTAGTGGGTTGTTGAATGGGGAATATACCTCAACAATAAAGAAAGAGTCCATGTGCCTGTAATAAAATACTTATTTTAATTATGTTTTATTTTTAAGTTGTGTATGATATAGAAAACTTCGAGGGAGTAGTATGAAGTGGTCTATCTTTTATGAGAGGTACTATTACTACTTTTATTACTACTAATTTTGGGAACAAATTTTGTAGTTTAGCTTGAAGGATAACCCAACCTTAGGTGGCACAATTTACGAGCATACACTTTATTGGCCTTATTCGTTTGCTCCATTCCTGCCTCTCAAAAATGATAGACCCCATCACACTACTTGTCTCCTCCAATCAAAGTCCTCGAAGTTTGTTTCTATATCATACGTAACTTTAAAAAAAAACATAATCAAATAAGTATTTAACTAAATGCACATGGACTCTTCAATCATATGTTGTGAAGCCCTCATATCCAATAGTCAATCACATGTCTTACTAGTAACTTTCTTTTTCACATCTGCCTTATGAGTGTTTAAAAGGCTAATGAGAGTTGTCCACAACCTCGATCACCATGTTGTGTTGTTATCAATCAGCATTTGTTACTTGTGCTACATTTGCTCGAGCATTTTCTTTGACTTAGCATTTGTTAAAAGGCTAATGAGTGAATGCCTTAGCATTTTCTTTGACTTTAGTTACTGTTGCTATCGACACCTACCAAGTTTATACAACATCCTCTACTGCATCTCCACGCTCTTCCTTTGTTCTTGCCACATTATTATGCCTTTCTTTTTGACCGATCACATAACACACTCATATAAGCTTCATCATGGATTTCATATTGAGTATATTCGACCTTACCATTCCAAAAATAACATCATCTAGGCCCATCAAAATTGATGAATCCTTTTAATGTATTGCCTCTTCATCATCTCACTCATAATATCACATTTGCACTCATTGATCGTTCAAACTAATAGTGATTCATAGTTAGCCAGTTTATCCCCCATCAACTTGAGTATACAAAACTACCATTTATCCCGTTTGACAACGATTTACATTGTCCAATTTCAGCTATTGAATTTGTGAGTCATTTCCTAATGGAAAATCTTTGTCATAGATCTTCTTATAATTCCTTCACATTCTTCAATATGTTATTATAGAACGTAAACCCAGTTCAATTGTGTTGAATATCCATGTTACATGCATGGAATCTACCATCTACTAATCGTCATCAATACTAGAGAATCGTTACTCGACTTTGACATAGTTCCATCAATGAATCCAAATTTCTTTTTGGTTCTAAATGTATTATCCTAGTTCAATGATTGCACTGTGTAATGTGGTGTACATGTATTTTATATAATATGCTCTATTTATGGTATACTAGAGTAATTTAAACATTTAAATGCATTATTGAGGTTATAACGGAGATCACAGACAGACCAGAGACGGTTCTGGACTCGACCGAATTTTTTTTAGAAAATTTCTGAAAACTCTAAAAAGCTACGGAATGAGCCCGAACGAGTTTTAAAAGCCCTAAAATGTGCATTGGAGATTTAGGTGAAACTTTTGAATAAAATCCAAATGATTTCGATAACATTTAGTGATTTCTAGATTCAATTTAAAAATACTTCCTGGAAATTGAAAAGTTACCGAATAATTTCAAAAAATGATGACAAGCTCCAGAATTAGGATTAGAGTCCATAGGAAATGAAACGACTTAAGACAGGAATAGAATTTGGGTAATTCAAAATTATCGGACTGAAATGCCCTTTTTGCAAAATAATAGGTATTAATGATTTTAAACCCATTCAAAATTTTTAAAGCATCCAATCAATAAGCATTGACCTTAATTAGAGTATTTCATGGTCAATTCGATGGTAAGATGGTTGCAGAATATTTTTGGAATTTAATTCAGTTAGTTAATGAATTAAATTCAATAAAGGGCAATTTGGTCTTTTGACATGTCATTGAGGGTAATTTGGTCATTTTAGATGGTGTTAGTGAAAGAATGAGTCATTCAAAGAGAAACAATAGGAAGGTGAAGTGTGGAATCCATTAAATGAGCATTAAAAAGAATAAAGCAAGACTTTTGTCTTCATTTGAACATAAATGTGAGAGACCAAACAAAAGGGAGAAAAGAAGAGAGAAGAAGGGGCATTCCGCTAAGGAGGGAGAAGAAGAGTGCAGCTACCATTTTTCATGGTTTTGGAGCATAAATTGGAGAGAACTTGATCAAGTGGAGGTACTCGTCAAATACCAAGAGATTGGAAGATAAATTGGTAAGTTTTCTTAACCTAAATTTCTAGTTTTAGGGCTTTTGAGTGGGATAGATTCATGTAAGATAAATGATGATTTTTGACTTTCCATAGAGTAGAAAACAAGTTTTGAAGCATTTAAGGGTTGAATATGACAAGAGCAAGAGTTATGTTTAGTGAAATTTTGTCTTTAATTCTCAGATCACATAAACCAGCCCTATTGTTTTGACCATAACTAGGGCTACAAACCTCCAAATTGAGTGATTTCAATTGGATTTGAAGCCTAATACATATCACTAAAATGCTCTATATGATACCTAGACCTAATTTGGGATGAATGATATTGAAATTTAAGGTCGAAAGTGGTAACCTGATACTGCCCTAGTGTTGAAATAGTTTGTGATATTTGGTACATTTTTCATGATTTAGAAGTTGGAATGGCATGATTCTTGATGATTTAGAAACTAGAGAAGTATGGGAACAAATTTTTAGAAGACCTAAAAACTTAATTTAAACGTTTACTATGTGAAAGTTAAGGAACAAGCGGAGGTATAGATTCTGGACATGTCATAACCGTGACTCATTATGCATGATTGTGACATGCATAAAATATAGTATTGAAGTGACTTTTAAAGTTAGATTTGGAAACAGTGACCAATAGGTTAGTTTATAGAAGTAAGTAGAAATATGATTAGCATTTGTGTTACATAATTAGATACAAATCTCGAATTCAGTTAAACCGAATATATCGTTTTAATGCCTTATATCCTAATTTGGAAATAAATGCATAAGAGAAATGCATTTGTGTAGGTAAAGGAGAGTCACTGAACACTTGAGTGTGCTTGACAAAACGTCTGCAAAATTGTGAGTTTATTTTAATTGTTTTATATGACTTGATTATTTACAAAAGAATTGATGAAATGTGAATGTATTTTAATTGTTTTATATGACTTTATTCTTTGAATAAGAATTAATAACATGTGAGTATTCTTTAAATTGATTTTATACAAATGGTTTTCATTTGGTCATGAAATGAATATTTATGCTGAATTTTATATAAATGATATTTTATAAGTGAATATTGCTAGTTTAAGTGTATGCTTTGGCAATATATGAGTTTTAATTTGAAAGTTAAATTTTTTTTTAATTGGGAGTTAGATTGAAATAATTCAATTATGGATCCTCCCATTCTTCATTTAGAAAAAAAGATGAGTCGTAAATGTAAAAGTTGCTTTTGCCTATGATACATCGCTAGACTTTATACATGTTACTATACTGGTATTTTTATGATGGTTAACCTATTACAGGTAAGCGATGTAAAATCAACTTCTTAAATAGTGGTTAACCATTCACGGGTAAGCGATGTAGAACTAGCTCTGTAACTTGTTACGGGTAAGCGATGCAAAACCAACTTTGTAACTACCAGTTCATAGTGGTTAACCTATTACAGGTAAGCAATGTAGAACTAGCTCCGTAAATTGTGGTTAACTAGTCACAGGTAAACAATGCAGAACCAGCTTCGTGACTTTATGCCTAGTGTACCGTATGGTAAAGAAACTTGTGGTGGACTATGTTGAGTAAGGAAAGTCATGAAAATAGTAATTCTGTCACTATTTATGTTAAAAGTGATTTAAGAGGTACCGTATGTTACCAATTCTAATGGTTGGCTTATTTTTCAGTATTAAAGTTTTTAGAAAACTTATTGTCACTACTGTTTATTGTTTCAGGAAAAAGGAAAATGGAAGATAGAAACTTTTATATTATGAGTTTAATTTCAAAAAGCATTTCGAAATAGTATTTCAAAAAAATTGAAATTGTGTTTTACGAAATGTTATGTTATTACCACATTTGATGATGCACAAATAAATTGTTATGGAAAATATTTTACCATAACCTTTATGATTGTATGGAATATTTTAGTTATGTTGTTATACAAAGTTAACTTTTAGTAAATTAATTACACTTACTAAGCTCCTTTAGCTCACCCTTATTTTTATGTTTTTAAACAAACCACCCTAAGTATGATTACAGGTGCTAAAGTAATTGGGACTTCGTCAAAAGATTAGTTGTATCGTCAAGTGCTGCTGTGCTTATGTCATTTTGATATGTACATTTGTGTAAAGAATGGATTATAAAGGCTTTTAAATGAAATGCTTGAATATGTTTTAGCTTTTAAAAGTTTATTGTAGTGATTGTTGAGAATTATTTGTTTGGGGTTGCTTGTGAGTGGACTTAAAGTCCATAATTTATAGTTAAGAAATTGGTGTGAATATATAAGTATTTTAAAATATGTTATACAAGTTTTTGAAATTTGACATTCTTAGAAAAGCAATCATTATGCTGCTGAAATTTTTAATAAAATGTTTTGAAAAAAAATTTCCCACTATTTTCCGCACTTGTAGAAGTTAAAGTATAAAAGGTTTTTAATAGTTGAACGGCTTGGCTTTACAGGAACCCTTCAGTTGAGTTAGATATTGATTGGAGGGCTACTGTGAGGTCGCTGGGAGGGCTCCATTTGGGTTCCAGAAGGGGAACTTCGGGATGGGTCCTTTCAGGTGGTATTAGAGTAAGGTTTTGAAATAGGGTTGTCTCTATACGTGTTATGATTTCATAATGTGGTTTTGTGAACAAGGCAACCCAGAAAGTTTTGTTATTTTTTAGTGTTATATAGTTTATCTTTTAGTTCACAACATAATGCACCGACGAAATCTTAGGGGTCCCAAAGCCATATTTAAGGCTCCAACACTTGAAGTAACTTCATCTCGGGAGGCCGAGCACAAGGATGGTTCAGTAAATGTTTTCCTTAATGAATCAACCCTGCTCAGAACAATTAAGACTAGCGAAACAGTCGGTGGAATTTGGTTTTACCTTGAGTGAACAGTACAGATACAGACAGCGGTGATGCACCAGCTGCAGGATGCCTGGTAGTGTCAGGGAGTTTAATTGAGTGCATTTTAAATGATTTAGTGATAGAAGGATGAGACAAGGAATATCGTCTACTTAGAGATTAGTAAGACCACCTACAGTGTCCAAAGACTCCTAAAACACTAGGAGCTCAGTACCAAGGTCCAGCTATGTGGAAGGAGACAACCTACATAGGCTGAGGTAATTGCAGTAACCCAACAGGATGTTGAGGATACACCCGGTATGATGATAGGTATTGGTAGTGATGAATATATTGAGATCAATCCCAGAACTATGCACTCGTATGTGCTAAAAGATTTCATTAGATATATTAATATGAAGTTGGAGCTTTTAGAGTGCCATTTGATAATGACTACTTTCACTAAAACTACGCTAGTAGCGTAGAATGTTCGTAAAGGTAGTTACATAGTAGTTAAACTTAAAAGCTCTGTAATGAGTTCATCTTATTAGATATCCATGACTATAAAGTCATACTAGGGAGGAAATTGACTAATAGTACATTTTGTCGATGTGGATTACGTCTAAAGGAAGTTAGGATTGGTACACAAGGGAAGTTAAATATAGTATTCAATAGAAAATGTAGAATGCTCCCATCTCTTAACATATCAACCATGATAGCTAGAAAAGTACTAAAAATTTACTATACAAGTTATTCAGTTCTATGACTTAATAATTAAAGAAGTTTATGAGGTCACTTAACATTTTAATACTAGAAAAGTAATTTGTGAATATATCTGGAGGATGAAATTGCTTATTACGGTTGAATTCATTGAGGATTAATTATTGATACGAGTAATTGGCGACTGAATTTTGATATGTTTAAATTTTATGACCTTATAGAGTGGTTGATTAGAAAAAATATCAATCTTAGCATAAATTTTTTTTAAAGGCAAGTTTATTTTTGATTGTAAGGTGATTTGTTGATTTGTACAAAGTAATGTTATAGATGAAATTGTGATGGAATCTTTAATTAAGATTGATGATTGAATAATATTTTTAGGAGCAAAGAACAGTTTGATATAAGCTTCCAATTATATGTATATCAGTATATTGATTCTAAGTATTGAACATTCATTATTTTGAGTTTCTTTTGATGTAAGTCAATTGTTTTATTTCTTGACAATCAAGAGAGTGAAAATGGTGGTAAAATTTTCAAGGAAATGTTAGTGATAAGTTTTGATCCATAATGGAGAATTGTCTCATTAGAATTTAGAAATATTATTTTATAAGTAATTATAATTGACGATTGGGAGAATGATAAGAATTATGTATGAGACCTTTGAACAAGTATGACATGGAGATTTTGGATGATTAAAAAAAACTTAGTAACTAATAAAGTCTCAGATTTAGTTTTAAGGTACCTAAAATCACATAAATGTTTTGAGGTATTAAAAATGGATAAGTAAAGATATTTGTATTGAACATCAGAGTTCCGCAGTGAAAGTGTGTGGTATACTCCTTATTTAGAGAGATTGAGGTTTGATAAGCTCGAAATTGAGTTATGAGATAGTAAATAAAAAAATAAAAAATTGAACTCTGAAGTTAGGTGTGTATGTTAAAAGGATACAATACTAGTGTCTTAAGAAAGAAATTCTAGATGAAGTCACTCACTAGTGTATGCTATGCATATGAGGAACACAAAGAGGCACCATATCTTAAAAGTGCATTATGATCGAAAATGTAGGAGAAAGGGTGACAACATAGCATATGTTCAAATGCTTGTTAAATCAACAAGTCAAGGTTAAAACTAAGGAGCCAAAAAAAATTGCTTAGCCATCCCTATCTAGGAATATAAATGGAAGCATATTACAAAGGATTTGATGGTAGTAATATTACAAAATATAAACAGATATGATAGTATATGGGAGATAAATGATCGTATTCCAAAATCTTCCCATTTCCTAACCATCCAAAATAGGTATTCTCTTGATAGATTAATCAAGCTGTAAATGAATGGTAGAATATAGTTACATAGAGTACTGGAAAATGAGGATAAGATAGATGAAAGAAAATTAGTTGGCTTGAACTAGTTCAGATAACCACAAATAAGATCAAAATGGTTCAGATTAAAGTGATAGTTTCTAAATTCAACAGTATAGCTAGGTGTAGAAATGGAGGAAGCATGTGAAGTAAAAAAAAAGCAAAACAAAATCAAAGAATTTTTGCGAATATCACTATGGAAAGGAATACTTTGTCTTAGACAACATGACGAGTTAAGCCCATAATATGTTAGCCCCCATGATGTGACTGACAGAGTGGAAGCACAAAAGGTGGATGTGAATTCAATATTTATATTTTTGAGATCACTATGTTTGTTTAAAATTTCGAGGATGAAATTTTTATAAAAAGGGGATAAATTGTAATATCTCAGTTTGATGATTGTACTGTGTAACGTGTTGTACATGCATTTTATAGAGTATGCTCTATTTATGGTATACTAGAGTAATTTAAACATTTAAATGTATTATTGAAGTTATAATGGAGATCACGGATAGACCAAAGACAGTTTTGGACTCGACCGAAAATTTTTTGGAAAATTCTTGAAAACTCAAAAAGCTACGGAATGAGTATGAACGAGTTTTAAAAGCCCCAAAATGTGCTTTGCAAATTTAGTTGATACTTTTGAATGAAATCCATTTAGTGATTTTTGGATTCAATTTGAAAATTCTTCCTGGCAATCGAAAAGTTACCAAATAATTTCAAAATATGATGAAAAGCTCCAGAATTAGGATCGGAGTCTATAGGAACTAAAACGGATCAAAACGAAAGTTGTTTGAATAGAATTCGGGTAATCCAAAATTATTGGACTAAAATGCCCTTTTGGAAAATAATGGTTATTGGTGATTTTAAACCCATTCAGAATTTTTAAAACATCCAATCAATAATTATTGACTTTAATTCGAGTATTTCATGGTCAATTCGATGGTAATATGGTTGTGGAATATTTTCATAATTTAATTCGTTAGTTGATGAATTAAATTCAATAAAGGGCAATTTGGTCTTTTGACATGTTATCAAGGGTAATTTGGTCATTTTAGATGGTGTTAGTGAAAGAATGAGTCATTCGAAGAGAAACAATAGGAAGGTGAAGTGTGGAATCCATTAAATGAGCATTAAAAAGAATAAAGCAAGACTTTTGTCTTCATTTGAACATAAATGTGAGAGATCAAACAAACGGAAGAAAATAAGAGAGAAGAAGGGACATTCGGCCAAGGAGGGAGAAGAAGAGTGCAGCTACCATTTTTCATGGTTTTGAAGTATAAATTGGAGAGATCTTGGTCAAATGGAGGTACTCATCAAATACCAAGAAATTAGAAGATAAATTGGTAAGTTTTCCTAACCTAAATTTCTAGTTTTGGGGCTTAAATCATGTAAGATAAATGATGATTTTTGACTTTCCATAGAGTAGATAATAAGTTTGGAAGCATTTAAGGGTTAAATATGACATGAGAAAGAGTTAAGTTTAGTGAAATTTTGTAGGAGTTATGTTTAGTGAAATTTTGTCTTTGATTCTCGGATCACTTGAACCAGCCCTATTGCTTTGACCATTACTCCAAATTGAGTGATTTCAGTTGGACCTAAAATCTAAGACATATTACTAAAAATCTCTATAAGAGACCTAAACCTAATTCGGGATTAATGATATCGAAATTTGAGATCGAAAGTGGTAACCTGATACTACCTTTATATTGAAATAGCTTGTGATATTTGGTACATTTTTCATGATTTAAAAGTTGAAATGGCATGATTCTTAATGATTTAGAAACTAAAAACATAGGGGAACAAATGTCTAAAAGACCTAAAAACTTAATTTAAACATTTACTATGTGAAAATTAAGGAACAAGTAGAGGTATGGATTCTAGACATGGGTCATACCCGTGACTCATCTTGCATGATTGTGACATGTATAAAATATTGTATTTAAGTGACTTTTGAAGTTAGATTTGGAAACAGTGACCGATAGGTTAGCTTACAGAGTAGAAATATGATTAGCATGCATGTTATACAATTAGATATAAATCTCAAATTCAGTTAAATCAAATATATAGTTTGAATGCCTTATATACTAATTTGGAAATAAATGCATAAGAGAAATGCATTTTGTGTAGGTAAAGGAGAGTCATTGAACGCGTAAGTGTGCTTGGCGATAAGTGTGCAAAATTGTGAGTGTATTTAATTGTTTTTTATTACTAAATTCTTTACAAAAGAATTGATGACATGTGAGTGTATTTTAATTGTTTTATATGACTTAATTCTTTAAAAAAGAATAAATGACATGTGAGTGTTCTTTAATTGATTTTATGCAAATGGTTTTCATTTGATCATAAAATGAATATTTATGCTGAGTTTTATACAAATGATATTTTATAAGTGAATATTGCTAGCATAAGTGTATGCTTTGACAATATATGAGTTTTAATTTGAAAGTTAAATTTTATATGATTGGAAGTTACATTGAAATAATTCAATTATGGATCCTCCCATTCTTCATTTAGAAAAAAAGATAAGTCGTCATTGTAAGAGTTGCTTTTGCATATAGTACACCATTAGGCTTTATACATGTTACTATACTAGTATTTTTATGACGGTTAACCTAATAAAGGTAAGCGATGTAACTCTATAAATAGTGGTTAACTAGTTACGGGTAAGCAATGTAGAACCAACTCTGTGACTTGTTACGAGTAATCGATGCAGAACTAGCTCTGCAACTACCAGTTCATAGCGGTTAACCTATTACAGGTAAGCAATGCAGAACTAGCTCCGTAAATAGTGATTAACTAGTCGTAGGTAAACAATGCAGAACCAACTTCGTGACTTTATGCCTAGTGTACCGTATAGTAAAGAAACTTGTGCTGGACTATGTTGAGTAAGGAAAGTCATGAAAATAGTAATTCTGTCACTATTTATGTTAAAAGTGATTTGAGAGGTACCGTATGGTACCAATTCTAGTGGTTGGCTTATTTTTTAGTATTAAAGTTTTTAGAAAACTTATTGTCACTACTATTTATTGTTTAAGGAAAAAGGAAAATGTAAAATAGAAACTTTTATATTATGAGTTTAATTTTGAAAGCATTTCGAAATAGTATTTCAGAAAATTTGAAATTGTGTTTTATGAAATGTTATATTATTACCACATTTGATGATGCACGAATAAATTGTTATGGACAATGTTCTACTATAAGCTTTATGATTTTATGTAATATTTTAGTTATGTTGTTATAAAAAGTTAACTTTTAGTATGTATGTTCACCCTTATTTTTATGTTTTTAAACAAACCACCCTAAGTATGCGTACAGATGTTGCAATAATTGGGACTTCGTCAAAAGATTATTTGTATCGTCAAGTACTGTTGTGCTTGTGTCATTTTGATATGTACATTTGTGTAAATAACGGATGTTTATAAAGGCTTTTAAATGAAATGCTTGAATATGTTTTAGCTTTTTAAAGTTTATTGTAGTGATTGTTGATAATTATTTGTTTGGGGTTGCTTGTGAGCGAACTTGACGTCCATAATTTGCAGTTGAGAAATTGGTGTGAATATAAAAGTGTTTTAAATGTGTTATGTAGGTTTTTGAAATTTGGGGATCTTATATAAGCAGTCGTTATGCTGACGAAATTTTTAATAAAACGTTTTGAAAAAAAAAATTTCTTTATTTTCCGCGCTTGTAGAAGTTAAAGTATAAAAGGTTTTTAATAGTTGAACGGCTTGGCTTTACGGAAACCTTTCAGTTGTGTTAGATATCAAATTGAGGGCTACTGTAGGGTTGCTGGGAGGGCTCCACTCGGGTTCCAGAAGAGGAACTCCAGGATGGGTCTTTTCACCAAAGTCATTCCTCATAAATCATGCTCTTTTTCATAGTTCTTCTTAGGAAAAAGTTCATTTCGAGATTATTCGATGGATGCATATAATATAAGGACACTGTTGTTGAATCCTTGTTGGAAGTACTTGCATCCTTTTTGTTATCATTCTCGATCATTATTTATTTAGGTCATCAATGAAGAGTATAAGGGCAATAAGGCCTGATGAGATACTTATAGAGGTGTGGAAGAGCCTAGGCAAAGAGGGTTTTACTTAGCTAGGTAAGCTTTTTAATGTGATCCTTAAGTCCATCAAAATGTCGGATGAGAGAAGCTTCCTCTATACAAGAACAAATAGGACATCCAAAGCTGTAATAACTATATATACATCAAACTACTTAGTCACATCATAAAGTTATGGGAGAAAGTAATTAAGAAGAGAGTGAGAAAGGATGCACTTATCTTAGAGAACCAGTTTGGATTCATGTTAGGAAAGTCCATGACAGAAGCTTTACATATCCTTAGAAGATTAATGGAATATTACAGAAAAAGATAGCGTAACCTACTCATGATTTTTATTGACTAGGAGAAAGTGTATGACAAAGTACCTAGGAAAACCATATTGAGTTGTTTGGAAGTTAGGGGAGTTCTTATGACCAATATACGAGTTGTTAAAGATATGTATGAAGGTGTAAAGAATAGAGAAAGGATTATAGGAGGAGATACAGGGCATTTTTCTATCGATATTGGAGTATACCAAGACTCCTCATTGAGCCCCTTTTTGTTTATAGTAGTGATAGATGAGCTCATCAAGAATATCTAAAAGGATGTGCCTTAGTATATGTTGTTTGCTGATGATATTGTTTTAGTGGATGAGAAAAGAAAGGGTGTCAATATCAAGCTAGTGTAACTTTTTGGGTCATAGGGTGGCTCTTAATATGAAGGTAAAGATTAGTTCAGAAGTTATACCACAGAAAGAGTGTTTTAGGTATCTACGACCTATCATCCAAAGTAATGAAGAGATCAATGAAAACATAATTCACCCAGGGTGGCTTAAATGGAGAAACGTATCAAGAGTTTTATGTGACAAGAAAATACTACTCAAGCTCAAAGGTAATTTCTATCGTTTAGCAATTAGGTTAACCATGCTCTATAGGGCAAAGTGTTGGCCCATCAAACAAGTGCATAGTCATAAGTTAAAAGTGGCATAGATGAGGATGCTTCGTTAGATGAGCAACCTTATTGGAAGAGATAAGATAAGGAATATAATGATAAGAGACAAATTAAATGTAGCTAATATTAATGAAAAATTAAGAGAGACAACGTTTAGGTGGTTCGAACATGTTAAGAGAAGACACTCAGACGCTCTAGTGAAAAGATGCGAGAAGATTGTACTTTGAAACTATAAGAGGAAAAAAAGAAGGCTTAAGAAGAATTAAGGGAAGGTGACTTTATATAACTCTAAAGAAACTTACCGAGGATATGACCTTTAATAAAAAAACTTTGGTGTACTAGGATAAGGGTAATGGAGCTCACATAGAGAGATCCTTCTCTTTTTCCTAAGTTCTTTTAAACATTTTCCTTCATGTCTCATCTCTTATATCTATGCTAACTATTTAATATATAGTAATTCCTTCTTTGTTATTTAGCTTAAACATTTTCTTATTTAACCCAAATTAAGGACAACAATTCCGGCCCGGCCCGTTTTTGGCCCGAGTTTGGCGGGCCATGGGGGTGCCACGGGCCGATCATGGTTTGCCTGAGCCGGGCCAAGGGCCGACCATAGCCGGCCCGCGGTCGGCCCACGACCCTGCCATTTTAAACAAAACGGTATCGTTTTGTATTTTTTAATTAAAAAATATAGACGGGCTGGCCCATCCCAACCCGCGTCAGCCTTGACTGGCCCGGGCCCAGCTCGGCCCATTGACATCCCTAGCCTAAATATAATCTTGTAATGGCTTATTTGATTTATTTATTTAGGCGTCTTCTTTCTTGTTTGTGTATTTATTACTTATTATATCTTTTATTCTTATTCTTAACTTGTTCCATATTTATTGTATTATTTATTTTATTACTTGTTTTATATTATTATTATTATTATTATTATTATTATTATTATTATTATTATTATTATTATTATTATTATCTATGTATATGTATATGTATATGTATTTCTTTTTTGTTTGGATCTCTTAGAAATAATCTCCCTACTAGTTAAGAATACTTCTGACCTCTCCATACCTCATTTATTAACAGAATTTTTATTAGATTGTTGTTATTATTATTAGTATTCTAATTCAAGTTTAAGCGTGTTTTGTCAATACTACTAGAAGTTTTGGGTCAAAGTTTTTTTTGTTTTATTTTATTCAACCACGTTAATAAATATATATAAGCATTTTCATGATCTACTTCTAACTTCCCAAAGATAACTCTTAAAAATATTATCACCCGTCGACGAATATATTCCTATCTATATTTAGCTGATACAGGCTATCTCAAATAATATTTACAAATATTACAATTGATGAGGATCCAATATTGTTTGCCTCTCTCAATCCCGGTAAGAAATTGAAACTAAAGAATGCTCAGGAGAATGTCTTCTGGGCCAAGAAGGGTGTAGTCAAAGGTGCAAATTTAACGAGTGAGGTAAAGTGACTTGGTTCTGCTTATGGAAGCAATAAACTGTTAAGAGAGGGAAGAGAGGGTTGAGAATAGGTTAACTGAACAGTAAAGAGATGAACATGCATCAATGTTTTGGACTTGCATCTGTTTTGAAGCTGAAAACTATTTACAGGTAAAAGTATTTATTCAAGATCGCACCTTCCTTAAGACCTACAAAAGACAGCATGACTATAGTTTTCCCTTTCCCAAGCTTATGTGGCCGTAAATTTAGCCAAAAATAGGTCCTATGAAATTATGACCAACCTATAACTGTACTTTTTTTGTTTTTTTTTACAAAAACTAGGAGGAGAATAGGTTTTAGCACTGCCCTCCTTCATAAGATAAACCAAACTTCAGGATCGTTTGACATGAATTTTGGGAGTAACGAAAAACGAATAACCTCACATGTTTCTTTCATGGATAAGTTTATTCAAAAGGGTAGTCAGCAAGGCATCCCTTCTCTCAGCTCTGCTCTCTTCTCTAATTCTCCTTTGTTCTTCTCTCTCCCTCCAAGCCTGCTCTATCATTAACCTCTCCCTCTCAAGCTTCTCCATTGACTGTCTCCATTCCTGCTCAAACACTTGCCGCTCATGAGCACGCCTCTCCATCATTTCCCTCCACTGCATTTCCAGTTTCTGCTGCTGCTGCAGAAAGTCCTTGAGCAATTCTTGTACTCCAACAATAGCATTAGTGTTGGCATTCGATGCAGTTGCTCCTCTTGCAGACCTCTCTAGCACTATCCTTTCACCTTTCCTCTTTATAGAACTGCTTCTGGTCATCTTCTCCTCCTCACTGTCATCACTATCATCAGCATCATCTGAGAATTCACCAGAGGATCTATCTTCACTCATTCTCTTCATCCTTTTCCTGGAATTTGTAGAACCCGCCTCTGATTCAAGAAGTAATCTCTGCATGCTCTTTGTTCTTTCAGTAAATACTGCTTGCAGTTCCTCAAAGAACGGGCATTCCCTGCCATTCTCAGGATCAGATGTTTCCTTCCCCTATTGAACCAGAAAATCATAGGATAAGGATAAAAACGTGGATGTAGCTAGGTTAAATAATAGTCATCCATCTTATTCAACGAAGGGCAATATGCTTTTATTGCAAGGGACAACCTGCTGGCACGAGACTTCCAGACGTAGAGTAAATAAAAGCTGACATTTTTTCACCACCATGATTGAAATTATGAAGATTTTTACTTGCAGGTATACCAATAAAATGGTTGCATCAACAAGTTTAGTAGGATAGCTTGCACAGCAGGGGACAATATTGCCTGGATATTTTTTACAAGAAAGGGAATATCTCCACTAAATCAAGATGAAAAGTCCATATGAGTACATAAAGCCAGCGTTTATTTTTCATATATTGAAACAACATCCCAGGGATTAAAGTGAAAAAGATTTTATTGTATTCCAAACGGTAAAAGGAACTGACTGGAATTATAACTTCAAAAGACAACATTTAAAATGGATTTGTGTGTGTGTCAAGAACAAAGTCTTTTTATAAGCTGCACATACAAACCTCTGTATCAACAAACATAAGATCTTGAATATATATTGCTGAAGTTGATAGAGCTTCTTATAAAAACTATATTCCTATTTCGGCTTTGGGAAGGGACCTTTATTTTCTTAAAGGCTAAAGTACAATAAGCTCTGCATCTTGTCCTCACTCATCAATTCCTCTATTTTCAGCTCTTTTGTTCCTCTAATCTGACGTCCTACTTTTTGGCACCTTACACGCAGTTGATGAAGAACAAGGACCAGTTTTATACATGATGTTGACAAAAGAAATAAACGGGCAGTAGTAGAGGAACTTAGGTATTGGTAAGACGCAAGATACGACTTCTAAAATGGGAAGAAGTGATGGCACCAAAATAATTATGTGCTGTTGGATTGCCCATTCCCATTAATCATAATGAATTCAATCCGACAAGCAAATTACCATATCAATCCCCTTTTCTCTAACCATTTGGTACATTGCCCGATTAGAGTTCAAAGTGGGAGGTAGAAGCTTTTCAGAAATTGGAAATATAACCAAAAGGAGAATGCAGAGTTTCTTAAAGCTTTTCGCCTCAGAAAGAACAGAACTTGGAGGACTTGACTACCAAATAGAAAAAAAGTAAAATGAAAAAACTCTGGTTCACACACATCTACTTAAAGGGTCTCAACCTAAAACAACACTTGCAAATTCCCAATTATGTTCATCGCATAGAATACACATGAAAATACATTTTAAAAAAAACAAAATTGGCTACCTTATAACGGTTGACAAGGTTCTTCCACTTGCACTTGCACTGATCAGAGGTGCGAAAGAAACCTCTTTCTCTCATCCTGGAGCTGACAACCTCCCAAAGAGTTCTGTTCCTTTTTGAAACGCTGAAATCCTTCTCCAACTCCCCTCTTATCGCTATTAACTCTCTCGTCTCCAGCTGCCCCCACTGCGGCTGTTGTTGCTGACCAGCCCTGCCCTTCGCCCCAACCGGAGACATCTCCACCGTAGTACCAGGACTAAGCATCATCGTTATGTGACCCAAAGCATCTTCCTCGTCAGCGTCACCGCCCCCTCCGCTGTTAAACATGATTGCAATGGATATTCCCTGACTTGGATTTTCAGAAGACAGAGATAGATTGTGGACCAGGATTTTGTCTGGGGCTTGGGACTGATCTGTGTAAGTTTTCCTTTTCGGGTAGTAAGTGAAAGTCAGCAGTCGGTGTTGCTTAATGTGTTCACACATGGTGTTGGCGTCAGTATTCTTTGTATTGGTTGTTTTTGGAACCTATCGAAAGAACGCGTTCACACTTGAAAAGCATAAAAGAGTTGACGAAAGCAATTGTCCTTACTTGATGCATGTTCCCTCACCAATTAAGCATAGAGCCCACATAATTTAGAACAATTTGGTAAAATTTTAAAATGCTGTTCTAAATCTAATAAAAGTGGTGTGGCTAGTAACTTTTAAAAACTGTTGTAATAAAGATAAACTGGATGTCGAAGTTTTAACAATATTTGCGATAAGGTCAAGATTCAATTCCATTAAAAAAATGATTCAAGGTTTACAGCATCTGTTGATTTCTTTAATAATCTATTTAACACATATTTTACTACATATAAAAATGAAAATAATTACAGTTTTCCAATCCAAAATTGATAATTAATACAAATAAGTAAATTAATATTGTCAAATAATTTTATAATATATCTAACACATGTGATATATAAATTTCAATACAAATATATCAATCATGAGAAATATTTAGTAATTACATTTTCCAAATTTAATATATATAATTACGATTTCCTATTATAGTGTAACACGGTGTCCTTTAGAGATGGTCAAGCTGGTAGAATAAGGGGTATGAAATCAAAAGTTCCTGTATTCAAATCTCCTTGCCTACACTCTTTCAATCGAGCTTGTTGCACAGATCTTGTCTAGTATAGAGTACCTGATTGGCATAATCGGCAAACTATTGCGTCAATCTAGAAATTTTACCTAGTACGCATTCAAAAGATAGCAACTACAGATTCTTCCATTCAAAAAAAAAAATACAACATATTAGATTAATAACTTTAATTCCCTTAAATTTTGTCTATCAGAAGATCACCCGTTACTTTATAGGTCACCATAAATTTTGTGATCATGCTCTTCACTTTGGTTTAGGCTATATATTATTCGTATAGAACATTTAAAAAATAAATGTAATTAAATTAATTTTTCTTTATTTATTATTAAATATTATGTTATTGAGATAATTACAAAAAATCGAATGTATTCATCAAAGACAAACATTAAAAAAGTAAAATTTTAATATAATAAAATTTAATAAAGAAATTTGTCAAAAATACAAGGGTCCTTTAATTAAAAAGAACTCAAATTTTATTCAAAATTTGCAATTATAGTTCGAACTTGAATATGAGAATTAAATATTCAAACTTTCAGATTTTTTCGATTCTAGCCTGACGTTAATATTTTCGTTAACGTTACTGACATAGCTTGCCACATAAGATAGAAATTCTAAATACTTATACACATTGGACTTAGTTAAGTTTAACTATATTATGCCATTTTGGAATTGAAATTCTTAAGTCAAACTCACTAACTAAATTCATTTTTCAGAAAAGTACGCCAATATTCTTCTTCTTCCTATATAATTCTCATGTATATGAATACGAATTGATATTCTTTTTTCTCCGTAACCAAGCCTTTTATTTACGATCAATATATATTTTAGATTTATTTTATATTATATAGAAAATTATATAGTAATTAATCGAAAATCCTATATCAGTTAATTCTCGCACAGAAAGAAAGAAAGCTTAGGGTGACAAATTGAGATTTTATTCCGATTGTTAGAAACTGTGTTGTTGTCGCCTCGCACTAGTATGACAGAATGTTGTTGTCTTCTTTCACCGGCATGAAATAATTTGATTTAGAGATTTCAATTCTAAAACGATATAGTTTAGTTAAACTTAATTAAGTTTGACGTGTATAAGTATTTAGGATTTGTCTTATATGGCAAGTCACGTCAGTAAAGTTAACGGAAATATTGACATTAAGCTAGAATTGAAAAAAATTGAAAGTTTAATTACTTAATTGATACTTTTTAAATTCGGATTATAATTACAAAATTGAGTAAAATTTGATATTTTTTAATTAACCCTAAAGACAATAATAGAAAAAAAATGATATACTTACATAATAAATGTAAATCATGTCAACTAAATTGTTTCTCTAATTTCTACAAATTTTCCATTAGAAAATTTAGAGACCCATATTTCAGCATTTGTTACTAGTAAAACTCATTAGGCGTAAATGAATGAGCTTAAAAAGAAGGTCTCTTTGTAACCTAATATAAACGCACCTATCAATTAGTTAGTAAAATATTAATTAGTTAACAAACATAACTTGCGGATCTAACGTTAGGAAAAAAAAAACCATAATGGATACTTTCCTTGTGGGCCAATATTATGGCACGACGCGACACAACAGGAACTGAACTTTGCTCCATTCACTAGGCGTCATTTACGTAATGACTTGGCTCCACTGCCCCTTCATTATCATTTGCAAGGCAATGGAGTTTTGGTTCTTCATTCTTACAATTCTTTGGTACCTATTACACGATAAGAACCCCCCTGCCGTACCAATTTTAGGCAATTTCTTGTGGGTTCCTACTATTTACCTAAGGAATTTCTCTAGCATGGAACCTACCCTTCACCAATTACGTGCAAAATATGGTCCCACATTGTCACTCTTCAAATAGGGTCACGACCTTCCATTTTCATAAACAGTCATGAAGTTGCATATAAAGCTCTGG
>JAOQMS010000005.1:11284630-11323427 GCA_027563885.1 Erythroxylum longipes
GAGACAACTCAGAGGCCTCTTCTCTCATCAACACAACGTCAGTACTGCCACCTATGGTTCGTTGTGGCGTCTGCTATGTCAAAACCTACTTTTTTTCGCGTAACCTTTTCAATAGGAATAGATACTATGTTCTATTTAACCAATTTCAATAACGTTTCATTTAATCTCAACCACGTAATTATTTAATTCTATCTTGAGATTGAATAGAAAAAGATTAGAATTGAATAAGTAGAACAAAGGATCTCATGTGTTTCTCAATTACATGTGTACTCTCATGATCGTAAATGGATTGGACGTGCTCAGGAACAAGTTTAAAGAAGTGGTAGAATAAGGAAAAGTTATGATTTTCATTTAATTTTTCAAAAGTTAAAATCAATTCAATTTTGTAACGTAATAAAATATGAAAAATAAATCATAATAAAGTTTGATCTTTTTTTTATATAGTTTCCTTCTAATCACTTCTGAACTTGATTCATCTTAACTATCATAACCGCATACATGTCTAACCTCAAAAGTATCCACAAAATATATTGAGAGAACTCGAGAATTGTTGTTAAGCGGGTTAGGCAAGAAGTACAGGCTCTCTTTGAACTTAAACCTATTTATAATAAGGTTTTGATCATTTAATAATTTAATTAAATAAAATTTTAATTTTAATTAAATATCAATTAAGCTCAAACAAAATCAAATATCTTATAATAGTCCTTATTTATTAAATATCTCATATTGAATAATATAGTTTCTCAAACTTTACAAACAAATCCAACTTAGTTAGAATATATTTTCTCTCTTTAACTTGCTATTTGTGTATAATTTATTAGATTCCTAAATATATTGACAATATATATATATATATATATATTACTATCCTAAATCATTTTAGAGTTAGATAAATTAAACTCTTTTAATTTATCTTTGATTATCTAATTAAGCAATTTATATCTATAGATCAAGGTTAGTATCTAGTAATATATCATGACTACTAAAATTTTATGACGTCAAAATTGTTTTAACTAACCTTTATATGCATGATTATTTTTTTATATAATTCAATTCTTTAATCACATAAGTTTTTAATTACACATAGATCATTAAATTAATGTCTATTAGATTTTGTTAATTACATTTGTAAATCATCATTCCATCTTACCCAAAGATTTCTTGAATCAATACTAATAGAGAATAATGAAATATTCTCCCTAATCATTTCAGGGTGATGAATTATATATGGATTACTTAACTACCTCTATATAGTTCATATTATATCTAATGATTACTGATTGAGCTACCTTTGACTAAAATAAGTCATAACTAGTATTAAAATATAACAATTCTTATAAGAAATACTTTAGATATATAAATAATGTTCTAAATAGAATTCTTATATCGGGTTAATTAAGTGAACATGTTCTTTAATAAGCACCTACTCATTAGTTAAAGTATCTTCATACTCACAACAACAATATAAGGGAATTTTAAACACTTATATTTAGACACATCTAATAATTGTCTTAAATAATCTAAAAATTGGTAGAGTTTTTAGACATTTATTTAAGACAGTAAAATGTGTCTAAAAATATATATTAAAAAAGAGTTTAAGATTTCTAAAATGTTCATGGGATAAATTGACTCTTTTTTATAGCTATAAATTAACTCTTATTAACTGCAGTTCTAATTTAATATAAGTTATAAAAGCTTAAAAAAGATAAAAAGTGATAAAAACTTAATATAAGTTCTAGCTTTTGCAATTTAATATAAGTTCTAAAAAGCAAAAAAGGCAGCTCGGTGTTAGTTTTTCAACTCACTAAAGATTTGTTGCAATTGGTTTCTTATTATTTTAACTTGGAAAATAATAAGATAAAAATCTCCTCCATTTAATATCCCCTATTTACCCCCCAATGATCAATCCACAAAATTTTAATTTTTCTCCAAACTTCTCGAACAAAATCCCCAAATTGTCCCCTTCTCGAACAAAACCCCCTTCTCTCTTCTCTTCTTCTCGCGGCACTCTCCCTATCATCTCTTCCTTTCTCTCTTCAATCTTTGCTCTGGTAAGCCTCCGGTTAACTCTCCAGTCGTGATTGGACTGCCATCGATCTCACTGCCCATGACTCTGATGATTCCTCTGCCGTTTGATGTAATTTTCCAAAACTTCACATGGAACTTGCTTCCTGCTTCTTATCACTTTATCTCTATGTTTATGCTTGTGTTTGTTGCTTGAGTTCTTATTCAATTCGATTTGATTTTGAAAATGTAGATGATTGGCTGCTATCTGCCTCTCTCTCTCTCTCTCTCTCTCTCCATCTCTTTTCTTTTGTGACAGTGAAATTTGGATGTTTTACTCTGTATGATTCAACATTATTTTTTTCTTGTGTCCCTAGCAAATTTTATGCTAGGGTTTCCATCAGCAAATCCGGGCTCTTCTTATTTTTGTTCCTAATTTATTTGGTTTTATTTTCGTTTTTTTAGCAGCAGTAAAAGGACGATGAGATGTTGGTTCCACAATCTGACTTCGTGGATGGTCCTCAGCCCATGGAAGGTATGCACTAGTATCTTTCTTTTCCATTCTTCAGTTCGTTTATGATAAAATGCAAGTGAACTCTCCGACTGCCAAAAGAAAATCGAAACTCTCACTCTCATCTTCACTATAATGTAATATCTATTTAAATCATTTGCTCATACTGAACAATTTATTGCGTAGAGAGTGAGGTTCAGGATTATTTTATTGTGTAATGTTCATTATTCTTTGTAGGAGGCATGGTGGAGTTTTAGATTTGACAGCTTAACTGATTGATTGGAGGGAATTTTGTGAGAAATTACTGAAATTGAAGTTTGGATGATGCGGAACTGTCAATTTATGGTGTCTTAGTTATTAAGTTGCTCAGTTATTGCTTTAGAGTGTTCATGTTCTCATTGTACATTGCATGTTCCTGCCAAGCATAAACTTCCACAGAGAGTTGTTTACTACAGTTTACAATAATATGGTTACAGGTATATATATCTTTCTTTTATACATGGGAAAGCAAGTTTAACTCTTAAGCTAAAGTTAGTTGTACCTAGTTCAGCTATTGCTATGATGTCCTATTTCATAGTGGTTTTTCAATATCTTATCGAAGGTTTCTTTTTTGCTACAAATCAATATTTCATGTAACTTGTTATCAAGCAGAGCAGCTACCAAGCATATTTGAAGCTCAAATCTAGAGTGGAGCTCCTACAGAGATCTCAGAGGTTACTCTCCCCAACTAAAATTTCAAAGTCATTTGCAAATTAAAATTAAAGTTAGTAACAGATCTAAATAATATCGTTGATTGATTCTGAGTTTTGCTTGCATGCAGGAATCTTCTTAGAGAAGATTTGGGACCTTTAAATTCAAAGGAGCTTGAGCAGCTTGAGAATCAACTAGAGGCATCTTTGAAGCAAATTAGGTCAACAAAGGTACTTGTAAAATATATTCCTCTGATTACCTAACTTCTTAATCTTTTTAACTAGAGTAGAATCATTAGCAAGGGTTCTAGTAAAACCACTAATTAACTTAAAATGAACATATACAATTTTTTAATCCTTTAATTTAAACCATGTTTTTATTTCACTCTTCCAATTATTAAATTTTCTAATTTAATGCTTAAACTTTATAAGTTACTTTCTTCTAAGACGTTTATTAATGCTTTAAAGCAAATTTTATTTGACATCCAAGCTAAATACATTTTTAAAAATAACGTACATGTCTGATTTAGATGTTGCGTTTGAAGATTTTTATGAAAATATTTGTATTAAATTAAAATTTTTTAAATTAAATAATTAAAATAAAAATATTTATCAATAAATTCTTATCACAAAGTAATTAGTAAAATTAAAGGACTAAGTTAAACAATTAGAAAGACTAAAAATATATTTGTCCTAAATTCAAGTAGAACAAAACCTTTAATACATTTACAACCCTAATTGATAGAATAATCTTGGAATATAGATGCTATAGGATCTCTATGTTCATTGATTATTCGTACTGATAATTGTAGTTTGTTGAAAATTTGTATCTTTATATAATTAGTACTGTGATTTTTAGAACATGTAAATTTTTAACTAATTTTTAATTAAATTAAAACTTGTTATTAAAAAGAATGAGTCAATTATATGATTATGATTATCATGATTCTTATTAATTAAATTATTTCTACATTAGTGATATTGACCTTAATGTCACTATTGCATTATTTAGTTCTTTACGTTGGATCTTAGATTTATTGCTACTGCAGTGTTACACGTAAAAAGATAAGTACTTACATAACTCATTTTTTTTCACTCTTCCATGTCCTTTTCAAACCCATTTCATGCTCAATCAACTAGCTGATCTCCAGAACAGGGTATGCATCAAGACACACTGATCATATGTGAAAATTTATGTTTTCATCGGCAAATCATATTGTAACATATTCTTGTTGGAGCAGGGACACCTACTATTGGAAGCCAATACGGCATTAAGGAGAAAGGTATGAGTAGTTTCCAGTTTAATAACGTCCATGCATCGTTTTAGATTAAGCTTGTTTTGTTATAAATCGTGGTTGTTAATATCTCCAAAATGCCTTTGTAAGTGACCTATAATTTGCTAAGGCACACTAATCTTCTGTCTTTATTGTTTTCATACATCAAAAAATTGCAACACTTTCTTAATTTTGATAAGTTGGATGAAGCAAGTACACCACCTCCAATCAGGCTAGCTTGGGAGTCAGGAGAACATAATATTCAATACACTCGCCATTAAAACTAGGTAGTGTTTTATCAATTTTTCTGTTGTGAAAGAGATATGTTTGAACTTTGAAGGCAAAAAGGAAGGGTCAAACCATATGAGATGAGAATTCCATTCTATTCTTCAACGTGTGGTACAGATTGATAATTATGGACTGATGTTGAAGTCATTATATTAGATTCATCTATAGATGTGACACAATTGTATAACAGATTGAGTTGACGCAATTTTGTGCATCCTTCTTTTTTGTCATTTGATAGTCTGCTCTAGACAATGATTTGGTGTCAGTTTGTTGTTTGATGTTTGGATTCAATAGTCATATTAGCTTTTTTATCCTTTGGTACTTTGTCTGTTTGTTCTTTATTTTGATATATAACCCAAGCAAATCTACGAGATCAAAGATTTCCTTCTCACTGCAAGAAGGAAAGATGCATGCTCTGTGAAGATTAAGAGAAGCAAGGATGTCGTGAAGTTCAAGGTTTGATACTCTCCAAGTACCTCTAGACACTGTGTCTTTGACTCTGAGAAGGCTGACAAATTAAAGCAATCGCTTCCACCAGGTTAATTCATGAACCTCATTTGTTAGGACTTTTTTGTAAGGGACTTCATTTGACATTTCACTACATTCTGGTCTTGGAGATTGAGGGAAAAAGATTGGATATTTCTTGGTTTAGAAAAGATACGTTGCTTCTGTCAACTTATGCATTTGTCCTTTTCTTCTTCGTAGATTTGACAACTTTGCCACTAGTTAACCTGTGTAGTCTAATTAATAATTGTCTTTTTGTTACATTATTGCAGGTTTGAGTATACAAGATATATGAATGTGGGCAACCTGGTTCAATATTATCAATCTGTTTTAGGGAGGATATTGACAAGAATTTTGCTGTTGAAATGCATTGTAGTGTATTTTGGTTGAAACTTCTTATTGTTTCAAGTATGAACTGTTCATTAATGGGATTCTAAGCTTTGAAATAATTTATGTTTTTGCCACTCATAAGGTGAAGTATGTGAATAGTGTGCTTTCTTCGATGGAAATGGACTTTAGAATGAATCTATTTTAGCTAATTTGTGCTATTATATGCATATAAATCTGTGTAATATAATATCTATTCATAAAAGTGTTAATTTATTATAATAATATGCTGATAAATATTTTAGATTAATTTGTAAAATTTATTATAATAATATGCACGTGGGTGATCTTAAAAAAGATGCACAAAGCAAATTGTAAGCATATTTTTTTACTAAAAAATGGTGGAGTTTTTGGACGTAAAAAATTGTCTAAGAGTAAAAAATATTGACATAGAAAAACATCTAAAACTTTACACAAAGTGTCTAAAATAGCTTATATGTGTCTAAGAAAACTATCGAAAATGTATTTTTTTTAACGCATCTATATGTAAATAGATTTTCGACGCTTAGATTTTCGACACTTAGATGCCTAAAAAATGTGTATTTTTTCGACGCTTCTATGGGTATAAGAAAAACGTCGAAAATAATTTTTGTGACAACCAAATTATAAAATTAAAATCTGCTCTAATACCATTGTTAGGAAATCCGGATGGAAATTGATCCCCACCATAGAGGAATAATTACAAAACGTTTTTATATTTTAATTTTTTGAAATCCAAGATTACTTTAGTTATATAAAATGATTAAAAATTAAATCATAATAAAACATGAATCTTAATTTGTACCTTATTCCAAAGCTTAATCTCTGTTTTTTCATATCCCTCGAACTATTTCTAAAATTAATCCATCTCAGCCATCGTAGCCACACAAGTGTTCGCCCTCTAACTGTATCTACAAAACAAGTTGAGAGAACTCTATAAATTTTACAGAGAGGGTTAAGCAAGAATTACTGCTCCATTAGAGTTTAAGCCTATTTCTAATAAGTTTTGAATATTTTAGTAATTTAATTGAAATTAAACTTTAATTAGAATTACAAACAACTCTAATTAAATACCAATTATGTTCAAATAAGATCTAATATCTCATTTTGATCCTTATTTATTAAATATCTCATATTTAATCATAAAATTTCTCAAACTTTACAATCAAGTTCAACTTAATTAAAATATCTTTGCTCTCTTCAACCTATTTTTTATGTGAGACCTATTAGGTTTCAAGCATATTGGAAATAATTATAATTATAATTATAATTATAATTCATAATTAGAATTAGATAAATTAAAACTCCTTTTAATTTATCTTTAATTTTTCAATTAAATAATTTATAATAATAGATCAAGAATGATGTCTAGCAACACATCATAACCATCCAAATATTTAAGAATGTTAAAGTGGTTTTGACTAACTTTTTCGTGCATGATTTTTCTGTATAATTCAATTTTTTCATCTTACCATGTTCTGATTAGATATAGAACATATTAATGTCTAATCTATTTTGAGTCCAATCATATTAGTTCTCCTCCATTAGTTATTGATTCAATTAATGACATTTGTAAACTATTTACAAAATGTCATACTACCTTGGCCAAAGATTTCCCGAATCAATACTAATTGAGAACAACATAACATTCTCCCTAATTACTTTGGGGTGATGAATTCTATCTTGATCTCTTAACTACCTCCATATAGTTCATGCTATATCCAATAACTACTGACTGAATAACTTATGATTAGAAGAGGTCATACGTAGTATCAAAACATAACAATCTCTATACAAAATAACTTTGGTGACTTCAAGTCAAATGATCACTTATACGATCATCACAAAAAGAATTTCTATAGGCATACAAGTAATATTCTAAATGAATTTTTCATATCAGGTTTTTTCAGTGAACTTGTTTCTTAACAAGCACTCATATGTTTGTTTAAGCATCTCCATACTTTAGTCTATGAGATCGACCCCTTTTTTTATAAGGAAAAAAATAAAGTGTGTTAGAATTTTTACGTTCTATTAATGTCAAGTCTTAATAGAACAACGACTAAGAACACTTTAAAAATAAAACATAATTGCAATATGAATTTCATAATTATAATCTCATTATAATTTCGTTTGTAATGTATAATTATTCTATAGACTTTATCATATATATTTAAACATGTATGAGACAAAGAATGTCTTTAAATACATTACAAGAGTTAAGACATTTGGTGACAACTTTTTTGTAACTAACTATCATTTTGTCATAGATATGAGGTTTTTTGTAACAAAACAATTGATTGGCAATATTGTTTGGATTAACTGTGATGATTTATTTTGTTGTCACTAGTACAATGGTAATTATGACAATTTAATATCTTTTTTAATTGTTACTATTGATATATTAATAGTATCAAAATTTCTTTTATCACTAAGTTCTGTCAATAACAACATATGCAATTCGATGCAAAAGTAATTTTGACGAGAATGAATTGTAATTATGATAAAACATAGGTTGATCACTAATATTTTCTATTTGTTTTGACAAAACATAGTTTGGTCACTAATATTTTTCTCTTCCTGTGACGAAATGGTTTATCACACGATATTTTAATTTTTTGTTATGAAAACTTTTGTCAATAAAAATTCAATTAATTAGTATCTACTTAATATTGCCACAAAAACATAACTATCACTATGGTCACTACTATTCGTAATTTAGTAGCAACCCTTTTGTGCCCAACTATCATTTCACCACAAATATGGGCTTTTTTGTAACAAAATGATTGATTGACACTATTGTTTAGATTAACTATAATGATTTATTTTTTTTGTCACTAATACAATGATAATTGTGAAAATTTAGTATCTTTTACAGTTAAATTCACTACAAGAAAAATAGAGTTTAGTGACGAAAATTACTGACAGAATTTGTACACATTCTGTCGGAAAGCTTATTTACTGACGAAATTTACTGACGGACAAAGGCGTCGGAGATATGACCGTAGGTAAATTTACTAACGGAAATTTTATGTACCGTCGGTGAATATACAGACGGTTATTCTGTTCGGTCGATAAATTTACCTAAAAAAAAGATTTTTTCGTCAGAAAAATTACCAACATATTTGGTTATTTCACCGGTAATTACCGACGATTATTTTTTTCTGTCGGTAAATTGAATATATTTTACCGACGAACTTTTTCCTTAAGTAAATTTGCTAAAAACTATTTTTTAAAATTTACCTGCAAAGTGTTTAGTTTCTTTGGAAGCCACCATGGAGAGAACTTTGCTAAATCTCTTTGTACCAATCACAACACTTATTATATTCTGGTTTTTGTGGAAAGTTAAGAAAATAAAGAAGGATGTGGCTCCACTGCCACCAGGTCCTCTGGATTGCCAATAGTTGGATACCTTCCATTTCTTAGCCAAGGCATTCATCGAGATTTCACAGAGTTGGCTAGTGTCTATGGACCCATCTACAAGCTTTGCCTCAGTAATAAAATGTCTCGTGGTTAGCTCCCCGAACTTGGTTAGAGAAGTTGTTCGAGACCAAGACAAAATCTTTACGAACCGCAACCCACCTCTCACTACTAGAATCAGCTCTTTGTGTGCAAATGACATAGCTTGGGACCCCTATGGTTCTGAATGGAGAAAGATGCGCAAGGTCTTTGTTCGCGAAATTTTAAGTAAAAAAACATTGATGTTTGTTATGGTCTAAGGAAACAAGTGATTAAGAAGATTATAAGGCATGTGTATGGTAAGATTGGACAACCAACAGAGATAGGGCAATTGGCTTTTATGACAAGCATGATTGCCCTCATGAGCATTTTGTGGGGACCTATATTAGAAGGAGAGGAAGATTTTAAAGTTGCAATAGAGTTTATAAATTTATGCTTGGAGATGATGGTGGTGATGAGGAAACCAAATATTTTTGACTATATTCCCATGCTTGCAAGGTTAGACTTACAAGGCTTGGAGAGGAAAGCAAAGAAAATCTATTTTATATTGTAAATAATTATCCATTTTATATTATAATCATATTATAATATAATCTGAGCATGTAATATTATACTATAATCTAAGCATAATGCATTACAAAAATATCAATGTAAGTTATATCATATTTTAAGTAAGAGAATTGAAATTATGAAATTCATGCTAAAAAAGAACTGAATTCATGTTTTCAAAGAACAGACATTTCATCAAACACCTTACATGCATCAGAAATTCATCCCAACATCACAACTAAAATCACGTCTTGTCCCTTCTATCACTAACATTTATACCATAAAGTTGTTTTCTAATCACAAAATACACAAATAAATGAAAATAATCAAATACCCAAATTAACTTTCACCCAATATATGAAAAAATACATGACAATAGTTGCAAAAATACCTCCACCGAAGGACACGATGACAATAGCCGGAGAAGACAATGCCGATGACCAGAAGAGGAGTCCACAACGGAGAAACTGGAGAGAAGAAAACTGAAGAGGAGATGCAGCAGGAAGAAGGAAGAAGAAGACGTAGGTGGGGGGGGGGAGATGTCGGGTAAGTTTAAAGTTAAAGAAAATGACGTCGTTTGGTTTAAATTTACCGACGGAATTTACCAACAGAATTTTCATAGGTAAACTCAAAAAAAATTTTTCCCACCAACAATTCCTGACTTTTTACCGACAGATATCTTATACCGTCGCTAAAGTCACCTTCTTTACTAACGGTCATCTTATACTTTCGCTAAAGTCGATCGCAAAATTTGACGGGATGATTTTCCTCCATATTTAGCGACAGATATTAGTACCGCCGCTAAACGAAAATTCAACTTTACCAACGAAAATGAATTTTCCGTCGGTAATTTGCAACGGTATATTTTTCGTCGTTAATTTTTCATCGCTAATTCTTGCTTTTCTTGTAGTGATTATTACTATTAATATATTAATAATGTCAAATTTTCTTTTATCACTAAGTTTTGCCACTAAAAGCATATGCAATTTGGCACCAATGTAATTTTGGCAGGAATGAATCATAATTGTGACAAAACATATGTTGGTCACTAATATTTTTTATTTGTTGTGACAAAACATAGTTTGATCACTAATATCTTTCTCTTCCTGTGACGAAACAGTTTATTGTCACACAATATTTTACTTTTTGTGACAAAAGTTTTTGTTAATAAAAATGCAATTAGTTAATCTTTACTTAATATTGTCACAAAAACGGAACAATGGGATATCTCCATTGTTCAAGAGATATCTGATGCTATATATGTCCTTGGTCCAAATATGAATCCACAGGGACCTAATTGTCTGAATAAAGACTACGGTAAAGGTTTTGAAATCCTTCACGAAGCTTACATGACACTTTTTAAGTGTTTTATCTCTATAGCAAGGAACCAAGAATCTCTATAGCAAGGAACCAAGAATAGTCACCAGTCAAATTCAGTGAAAACCTTATATCAAGATCTTCAACTGGCCCTAGAAGTCCTATCTTGAACACTGATCAAAAGACTATGAGAGATGGTGATTATGCATTTGAGAGAAGGCAAAAGAGTAAAGGATGTGAGGATGAAATGAAAGTTTATGATAACATTTCCTGTTCGTCTTACAAAAAAGGAAGTGGAGAGAAAGTAAGTGAGAAGGAAGCACATCGACGTATTGAAGCGCATAGGCACAAGCTCTTTACAATGGTGCCATGAATCCCCATAGTCAAAAGGATCCGTTACTTGCTAGAAGTACCAGATGATATTGTTAAATTTAATAATATTATTTGTGACAAATACGAACACATTGGTAATAAATTTATTGTAACATATAATCTTTATTTAGTGATAACATTATTGTAACATATAACTTTCATACTTGTGATGAAATTTGTTAGTGATAACATTATTGTAACATATAACTTTCATACTTGTGATGAAATTTGTTAGACAATATAATCACTGATGCAAATTTATTTTGCAACTAATGCAATTATGTTGGTGAATTGGTAGTGTTTTTGTGACAATAATGAACACATTAGTGACAATATATTTTCTAAGAACAAATTTTCATTTTTATGACAAAATAATATTGACACTTTTTTCCTTAAAATATTAGTGACCAAGAAGTAATGGACATTGATAAAAAAAAAACACCAGTGACAAATTTTTTTCACTATTTCCAATTATTTTAGTGGCGATGATATTGTCATAATAAAATGAAGAACTATTATGACTTAATTCGTGACTGCTTTATATTATTTATAATGACAAACTTGTAATAAATATGTAAAGTTACTGTGACCATATAGTTTTGTCATATATTCAGCAAATTTTAATGTCAGTAATTTTGACACAAAAGTATTGCATAATTGTTAACATTTTCTAAATTGCTCACTATTTGATTAGTGATAGAGGTATTTGTGATGGGAGGTGATGACTTTAAAAATTAGACACTATTAATAATAGTGACTAATATTACTGCTTTTGGTGACAACTTTTGCTTTCATTAAAAATACAATTTTTTGTAGTGATAATTATCACTAAACTATAATTAAACCGATTAGCTGTAAGACATAGACTACCAAGTGTAGCCAATTCTCCTTATATGGTCGTGTTCTCATCAAGTCTTATAAGTTTACCCAACTTATAATATGGCTCAACCACTCTGAAGACTAGTACTGAAGAGGGGCTCAATAGAAATTTGCCCAAACTAGGACTATTTCTGGCATACTCATGTTGAGTTTTATCCCTAGATACCACATGTTCAGCTTTATCCCTAAATATGCCAAGGCCCTACATTTATAACTCTTTTAACCTTATCTTAAACTGCAAACTTAAAAATATATATGTCATCTTCATTCACCATCACATTTTCTAGTCCTATGTTCTTCCACATAATGTTTTCCCATTTTTATATAATCGAAAAGCTATCCTTTTCTCCATGAAGTACCTAACTAATGAGGTACTCCACTTTTTCTCTCCCACGAGCCAAAAAATGCTTTAGATAATAAACAAAATCGTAGCTATAAGTAAAATTATCATTGCCTTTTTATTAAGGTAATATAATTCATATCGTTATAAAAAGTGACGTTGCTATTAGGTAACAAAATTTTTTGATTAGGCAGCAAAATAAAAAATTATCAAAAAATTTTTACTTTAAGTTTTGACTAAGGGAACATGTTAGTTTCAAACTATAACAACTGCAGTGAAAGTTCATTAATTTAGGTGAGGGTCTCATAGATGTAAGTCTTGTGTGCCGAACTAAATTAACAAATTTTCTGTGCTAATTTATTTGCTGTGTAATAAAAAATTCAATTTGTGTTTAAATTTTGGAAAATTGTTGTTTTTTTTAAAAAATTAAATTGAATTAAAAAAAGAGGAGTTCAGTACAACACTTATCCTACTAAAAGGATAACAAAAACAATGACCAAACAACATTGTAAGCTAGAGAACGACCTTGTGTAACATACATCCTCAAGTAAAACACCTCTCTTCCTCTATGTTTGAGCTCTGGTTAATATCTCCCATCGCGCGACTAATTGTCTTCAGTACCAGTGATGGATGTAGATGATCAGGCGCTAAGACCTCATAGAGGAGTGACCCAGTAAGGTAAGAGCTCCAACTTTAGATTCCTGCGCAAATATTATGTGTGTGGTGCCTGCTAGTGTAGGTGATACAGATTTATTGTTCTAAGATGTACTGGGTATTCTTGGAGTCTCATTAGAGTCTCCAAGAAATTACTAGTCTCTCACTGCATTTCTTCTTCATCTAGTTTATGACCAGTTGTTCTCTGATATTATTAAAGATGATTTCCATGAGAGAATGTATGCCTCTTTCCCTTCTTGCAAATCTTCTGTTATTCCTCTCCCTCCGGATCTCCTGAATACATGTTGTAATGGCTACCATGTAAACATCCTTGTCATGTTTGGATGCATGGTTCAATATTATCTCTTGTATAATTCCATTTAGATTGCTTTGATAACAATTAAGTGTACATAGAGAGGAAATTTGCCGCCATACTCTATTATAAAATTCACATCTGAAAAATAAATGGTCTTTGTCCTCTTCTTCTAGGTTACAGATAGAGGAGGAGAGGAATTTTAATCTTGTCATAGTGCTTAGTCTATCCTTCATGACTAACCAGCTCAAGAAGCTGGCATTTGGCTGATAGTGTTACTCCAGATCAACTTACACCATCCAATTCTTGGGTTTGTCCCATACTTTAGTTGTTTTGCCTGCCTATTTGCTATGTTCGATACAGCTAGACCATTCCATAGATATATATATTATCTCCTCCATCATACTGTGATATCGAAAGAGATCTGATCTCCTCTTAGGAAAGATCACAGTGGCCATCTGCAATTAATTCTGCAAAATTGTTGTTACTAATTCAGTTACTTTCTGATAATCAACCGTCAGTTTCAGTTTAAAGCAAATACGGTAGAACAAGAATTTTGTGGAAGTACAATTTTATTCCGAAGGTTATTACTTTGGAGATGATTTTTAACAGCTACATTATAAAGGGAAACAGGTTTTAGTTCCCTAATCATTTGGAACTAGGGAACTTTAGGGATTAAGGTAATTAAAGTGTTGCTTGGGAGGCTTAGAAAAAACTACTCTCAAATGCAGTTTACACATTTTCTATTACTTTGTTCTCCACTTCATCCCAATTTTTCTGGTAAAAGTGTGGGATCACCAATTTTTCTAGTAAAAGTGTGGGATCAAACCCTTTGTACTCGAAAATTTTAACGAACTCATAGTTTTGACTACATGATTAGTCCTTCATATATAATTTGAATGGACTATCTCAATATGATCTCAAGGGATAATTGTGAGAATCTCGATGATGAGGTGGACTGCTCATTAATTTGCTCCACTACATAGAGTTATTCAAAATACTTTTAGACTTCTTGCTTACGAATATCGCCTTCCCATATCTACCTATTATTATAAAACTGATGTTATCAGGTTGTGCTCTTATGAATAATGGTGGTTACACCTTCCCACATTTACCTATTATTATAAAGTGATTTTATCGGGTTGTGCTCTTATGAAAAAAGGTGGTTAAGTAAAAGAACCTTGTATTTCTATTGCTCGACTTAACCCAATCTTTCTTAGTTCTCCGAAAACAATACAATTCTTCTTGGTCAAGTACTAAATAATATTTATGCTTCAACTATTTTTCCAAGTTGATAAGATAATTATTACATTTGTTCATCAAGGCTTTCTGTATACCACTCAATCTAGCTGTAAGTCTCTTCTTTTTCTTGAAATATAATCAAAGAGTTTCTTGCTCTGAATCATCATAGTTGGCCCTGTTTCTTGAATTACAAAAGTGAAGTCCAATAAACAATTTGACTAACATCCCCGATAATATCCTTCGACTTGCTTCAAATTTGAACAACTTATTGTATAAAATGAAGGGTTTCTTGTCTGAATCCGGTAAAATAGGGTAGTGATTTATCTACTCATCAGATGAAGAAACTTCAGTATTAGGAAAAAGAGTTGCCTCCTTTTTCATAGATTGCGATAATTGATTGGAGTTTTAGTGATTAGCCATGAACCAAAAACATGACTTGAATTACACGTAAAGAAATCCTAGACCTGGTTTCTTACACTTAATTAACGACTCAAATAGATCACAATGAGCATCTGTGCATTATTGTGAGGAACTACAAATTCTATAGAAATAAATATGTTGGTGGAATACATTGATTTCTCACATATAAAGGTCCCTATTTCTCCATATGAGCTTTAACACAACATAAAATAGGTAAAAATTGCCTTCTGCCTTATGTTACCAAGATTTTAAGACACTATTTTGGAGTTGATTCCTTATGTTCCAGAAAAATAGAGGATTGCCTACTCTTCTAGCATTCTAAAATATAATTTTTATTGATTATAATATGCGTTAGAAACAAAAAGACAAAAGGAAACTTCACATAAATTTAAGTTGTATATTGAGGGTCCTTGCCTCACCATTCACCTCCTTGACCTCCTCGAGCAATCCATTCTTCTCGTCCTCGTCCAAAATAAGGTTGTTTCTATTACTCTATCCATGTGCTCCAAGCTTGTATAATTTTGAGTAATGTATAAGACATGATCTCTTGGACTTAAAATTTTTTATACATTCTTGTCTAATGCACCTCTAGTCGAGCAGAGCGGGTCAGAGTTAAAACTCTACCTAATTTCTAATTCTCTAAATGAATTGACTTTTCATTGAAGTAGTTTTTCTTAGTAATTTGTGCGGCTATAATGCTTGCTTTGCCTTCATTGACTTTGTTTTGTGTTCCTTCCCCTGTTATGTTGGAATTAAAGAGCCACCGCCGAGGTGAAGAAGTACCTGTCCATCTTGGTAGTGCTGCCCCTTAATTTTATGAGCGACTTATGGGTAGTAAAAGTTAGTATTTCGTTGCCCACTCCCTTAATTTTTACGAGGGACTTATGGGTAGTAAAAGTTACTGTTTTCTTGCCCACTTGAATGCTGAAGATTGTAAATGGATTGAAGCTATAGATATTGAACTTCAAAATCTTCTTATATTTAGCGTGTCTCTCTTCCGTAGGAAATGGAAATTGCTTCGGATCAATGCTACTTGTGGTGTTTATGGGGTTGCACTTGTAGTTGTGATTCTTTCATATTCGACTCTTTGACGTAATGTATTTGTAAGTACTTTTGGAATCAACATATGTTCTTGCAAACTGACCATTAATCGTCGTTGTTGTATTTTTGTCTACTCAAATCGTACATCCCAAATGATTCTTCATCGTCGATAATATTTAAAAATCTTGTGACAGGGACAGGAGGAAAGCTTAAATGATGTATATGTATGGAACAAACGATGCATGATTGCGTTTTGTCTTCTTCAAAACGTGTTTTGGATTATAAAGAGAAAGGAGGCATAGCCACCCGTCAGTCACATTCTCCACTCAAATATTTTTGGATGAAGTGTTTAAACGACTATGGAACCGTGAATTTTCCTTTTTAATAATTAAATAGAACTATTAATATAATAAAAGGTCCAAAAGAAAATGCCACTAATGGAACAAGTACAGTCAGCAGTGGGTTGGAGGAATCTGCTACATGGTGAACCAGGAACGTTGAAAGTCGTGAGGCTCTTTTGTAGCGATCAAATTATTAGCAAGAAATTGTGTACTTCTGTTCCTCGCTCTCTCTTCACTGCTTCACCGTTTTCTGGATGCTGGTCCTCCAGGTTTGTCACTCTCGCTTGGCTTTTCTTTCAAGTTTTCTTTTTTCTGCATGATTGCTTTCCTAGTTCATAGATTGACTTAAATTCATCTTTTTTATCAAATCTTTTGATTGAATGTGAGTTGTGTGGTGTAATTTATGGATTTAAGCAGATCATTTTGCTTGTTGCGTGCAGGAACAAAAGAAGCAATTTTAACATTGATAGTTATAGTAAGAAGTTAAGTACGAAAATGGCTAATTATGGTGAAGGAAAGGTGCTTACTGCATCTGATTCCGAAGTAAGCTCGGTGTCAGGGCAGATGATTTTTGAGCCAATCCTGGAGGATGGAGTTTTCCGGTTTGATAGTTCTTCTGATGACAGAGTTGCCGCATTTCCCAGTCTTTCATTTATGAATCGCAAGGATAGGGATACACCTATTACTCCTCAGACTCACAGGGTTCCTTCTTATACCCCTGCTTTTCAATGCCTATCAGGGCGACAGATTGTCAAGCTTGAGGTTGGTTGCTCAATTCCTGTTGTTGAACTGATATTTTAGTGGCTTGTTGATGCTTTTGTTTTGTCCAACCTAATCATTGGACTTAATGGCATGGATTTCCTCTCTGGACTAGCTTCCTGCTGGTACCTCTTTTTATGGAACTGGAGAAGTTAGCGGACAGCTTGAGCGTACAGGGAAGAGGGTATGCCATTTTGTTTGATATCGTGTTCACAAGTTCTCTAATTTTTATTTTTCTCTAAACTGTAGGTGGGGTTACAAGCATTTTGGTTTTATTGTAGGTTTTTGCATGGAACACAGATGCATGGGGTTATGGCCCGCAAACTACATCCTTGTACCAGTCTCATCCTTGGGTGTTAGCTGTTCTTCCAGATGGAGAAGCTCTGGGAGTTCTTGCTGACACAACTCTGCGTTGTGAGGTGATTCAGTGTTCTTAATGTATATGTGGTCTCTTTCAACGCCCAACCTTTATTATGATCCATGATCTTTAAATTATTATTCGATGAATAAACAGATTGATTTGAGGAAGGAATCCGTAATTCAATTTATTGCCCCATCCTTGTATCCTGTCATTACATTTGGTCCGTTTGCATCGCCTGTAGCTGTTTTGAAATGTTTATCTCACGCAACTGGTAAGTTACTGAGTGGCATTGATATTTGCTACCTAAATTTATTTTCTGTCACTTTTGCATTGTTATTCATGAATGTTTTAATGTTTTAGGCTTCGGATAATAGTTTATTAATGCCAACAGGAACCGTTTTTATGCCTCCAAAGTGGTCCTTGGGTTATCACCAATGTCGTTGGAGCTATGATTCTGATAAAAGAGTTCGCGAAGTAAGCTCTTTGGATCACTTCACTAAATTATGTTTTGTCCCTTTGTTCTTGACCGAGGAAACAAAAAGTGTCTATTGTTTAGAATTTCAACATCGCTATTCCATAAAGGTCTCTTTACTTCTCCAACAACATAATTCTCATGCTTGGGTTTCTTAATTTTACAGGTCGCCATAACATTTCGGGAGAAGGGTATACCTTGTGATGTAATATGGATGGATATTGACTATATGGATGGTTTTCGCTGTTTTACTCTTGATAAGGCATGTTTTGTTGAATATGTTTGTCGTGGTATTGAAGACTAGAATAAATTGGCCTTTACTTATTTTTTGCTTAGCTGCACTTCATGACTTGGTGTTACTAGCTTTCCATATTTAAGTAGTTGGCTTTAGATGGATTCCAAATTCAATTAGGAGATAGTCCAATAAACATATTGCTTTTGGACATTCATTTATATCCAAGTTCAAACATGTGTTGCTACTCAATAGTAATTTTTTAAGGCATTGCTTTGATAATGTCTGTCAATTTTTCATTATGAAGCCACTTTATTCAATCTTTGAATCTTGGATGTTATACATCATTCCTTCCAAAAATCTATTTCATTAGGATATTGTTGGTTCCTGGGAATAAAGATTTGACCAATAAAATTACATATATAATATTCTACTTTTCTTGCCCTTTTATGCATTTTCAATTAGACAGATACAAGCAAGATCTCTTGAATCAAGAGCTTTTCCATGTATAATTGGCTGTTGTCTTATAATAGACCTGCAATTTTTGCACTTGACAGTAACATGTTACAATGACGTCCACAGGAACGTTTTCCAGATCCACAGTCTTTGGTGAAAGATCTCCGTGATAGTGGATTTAAAGCTATTTGGATGCTTGATCCTGGTATCAAGCAGGAAGAAGGTTATTTTGCCTATGATAGTGGTTCTGAGAACGATATCTGGATTCAGATGGCAGATGGAAAGCCATTTGTTGGTGTGTTTTCAAGTTTGCTACTCTTATTTGATGTGTGTCTACTGCTTTATGTGTGTTTATGATTTGGGGCGTGCCATGTTCTTTGAACATGTGTGTGCAGGTAATAGGTTTGAGGTTTAAAGTTATTCAATTTTCATGCATCATTGTTTTATTATTAATTTCAGGGGAGGTCTGGCCTGGACCATGTGTTTTCCCTGATTTCACACAGTCTAAAGCTCGCTCATGGTGGGCTAGTTTAGTTAAAGATTTCACTCTTAATGGTGTTGATGGTATCTGGAATGATATGAATGAGCCAGCTATTTTTAAGGTGATTTCTGTGGTTCTTGCTGTGTTGTGGCTTGCAATGATCCTTAGTCTAATTACTTTTCTCTCTCTAATTACTTCTCTCTCAGAGTGTGACAAAGACAATGCCTGAGGGCAATATACATAGAGGAGATGCTGAATTTGGAGGTTGTCAGAATCACGCTTACTATCACAATGTACTCTTCCTGAATCATGGTCTGCTAGTAACATAATGATTCTAGAATGGATATGTATTCTTTTATTTTTCCTGAACATTAGAGAATCCGGAAACCACCCAATTGGTTGAAAAACTTTGCTTGGTGTATTTGATGGTGCATTTTGTTGGTTCAACTATCACCAATTGGTGATACTGAATTACTTTCAAATTCTAATGATTTTAGGTTTACGGCATGTTAATGGCAAGGTCAACATTTGAAGGCATGAAATTAGCTGATGAAAATAAGCGCCCTTTTGTTCTTACCAGAGCTGGATTTGTTGGTAGTCAAAGATATGCTGCAACATGGACAGGAGATAACCTCTCAAACTGGGAACATTTACACATGTCTGTGGCTATGGTACTTCAATTGGTATGTAAATTTTACTCTTTCAACTTTAGTTTTTATTCTTTTGAAGTGATCCAAATGAAGTCAAGATTTTAGGAAGTATAGACTTCCTTCTTACCCATTTTTTTTGTTGTTTTGCCTTCTGCAACTGGAGCTTGTGATGCCATTCTCAGCAATAAGTTTGTTGATGGTTTCTTGTGTTCCCAACTATAAGTGGTTATAGGAATGATGGAAGGTTGAGATTTGTAAAGTAAGGAATGATAGAGGGTTGAGATTTGTAAAGTAAGTGAAGGGCCTAGGTTTTACTTGAGGATGTTGCGAGTGTGCCTCCTGTAAATTTAAAGTCTTTGCACACTCTTGTAAATTTAAAGTCTTTGCTGTGATTGTTACAGTGATTAATTCATTTTTTTAATAGTTATTTTCATCTATTACTTTCTGCTCCTTTGTGAAATTCTTTAATTTAAAATCTAATTTAAATGTAGGGACTCAGTGGTCAGCCGCTTTCTGGGCCTGATATTGGTGGCTATGCTGGAAATGCAACTCCAAAGCTTTTCGGAAGGTGGATGGGCATTGGTGCTATGTTTCCTTTCTGCCGTGCACATTCTGAAAAGGACACTAGCGATCATGAACCATGGTCTTTTGGGGAAGAGGTTTGTCCCTCTCCATACCAATTGAAAATACCTGTCATGAAGATTTTCTGATTTCAGTTACAATCATGAATTGAAGGTTTCATATTAATACACAGTTTGTCATAATATACTCGTGTTTAGAGATGGATCTTTTATAAACAAGAAATATTGGTGAGAAAAATTGCTAAGAGATGTTAGCTTTCATTTGAAATACTATCTCTAAACACAAGTATATTATGACAAACTGCATTAGATGTTAGCTTTCATATGAAATACTACCATGCATCTTTGTTAATACTTCCTGGTTAGTGATTACTTGAGTTACATAATTAGTTTACTTACTCCCTTCTGCTGGTCACCTGTATACTAAATTAAGTTTTGTTTTTTTTACAGTGTGAAGATGTTTGTCGTTTGGCATTGAAGAGGCGCTATCGACTTATACCTCACATATACACTTTATTTTATATGGCTCACACAACTGGTACTCCAGTAGCAGCTCCTACTTTCTTTGCTGGTATACTCTTGAGCTTTGAAATGATCAACATATGAATTCATATCAAATGTCCGTTGTTCTTCGTGGTTTCTTATGGGTACCTGAAATTGCATCTGCAGATCCAAAAGATCCTAACTTAAGGATGCTTGAAAATTCCTTCCTGTTGGGACCTATTTTGATCACTGCAAGGTTTTCATCCTCCCCATTAACTTTTATGTTAGAAGGTTAAGTTAGACACCTTTATGTGCTTGACTAATTGATTCATAGCATCCAATATGTTGACGGTATCTATATTTCTGTAATTCTTTTCTCCCACAGCAGGTTAATATAGAGTTATTTTTGTAGTCTAATCGTAAGAAGCTTCAGCTTATAGCCAAGAGATGATTTGTTTAATGCCTAGATGCTCTTTGCACGAAAGTGTTTATTATTTTTTGTATCAGAGTTGGATAATGTTTCTTTTAACATGCTCCAGAGTTGTGAGAACACATTGGAGAGTTGTGTGAACACATTGGAGAGTTGTGTGAACACATTGGAGAGTTGTGTTTTGCATTCTATATTAACTGACATGCTACATTAGGAATTTTGTCTCCGGGGTTTCTAATTCAGTAGACCATGAGTGGGCTTTTTGCAATTCTTAAAGTTCACTTTTGGGAGATGCTTTATATATCCATGCCGTACTCGTAGCAATTTATGGCTAATTTTACAGAAATGAGTCATAATTGTTGCAGAATATGTAAAGATATTAGAAAAGCTTGTCATTTAGTGATTGATCTGGTAAAATAGGAAGCCATATTATAGGGATTTATTAGAATCAATTAATATCAATTAGTCTTACTTTTCAATAGAGGATGACTAGTTCTGTATATATATAGGCAACTTGTATCAATAAAAAAATAATCAAGAGAACACTTTTCTTATCTCTGTATTTTTTCATGGTATAAAGCATCTTATGTATCTGGGTGCTGCTTAGTGAGAAATTTTTTTTCTCTTATTTTCTAGTTCTGCCATAGGGAGCAGAATTTGTGTGAGTTTTGGGTCACCCTTGTAGAGTGACCATTTGTTGCCAACCCCTAGAATTTGACCACTGAAAAGTCCGCACGTGAGCCTCACGCGCCGTTTGAAGTTTTCTACTTGTCTCTCACGTGCTGGTACATGCAGTTGTTCCTGTCACGAGAAATTTCTGCAATCACCTCTGATTGACTTGCTTGGTTCTCTAAAATATCTGTGGTCAGTTTCATCATAATCTGTTTGGTTGTGAGGTGCAATTCTGAACCGGTTCAAATTTGGCCTCTTTAGTGTTTCTTTTAACTGAGCAATAGGTGTTGGGCTTTCCTTTCAATTTTAATCTTAATATGGCTGACACTAAATCAATAGTTGTTTCTGATTTGATTCTGGTGATGTCCAAGATCATGGAACACAAGCTTAATGGGTCTAATTATTTGAAATAGAGTAAAACATTCTGTCTGTACTTTTGAAGCATTGATAAAGGAAATTACTTGACTGACAATCTACCAAAAAATGATATAAATTAGACATGGCTGAAAGATGATGTTTGTTTGATTTTAAATATAAGAAACTCTATTGATAGTGAGGTAATTGATTTGATCAATCATTGTGAACTTGTTAAGGTGTTAATGGACTATCTAGATTTCTTGTATTCTGGAAAAAGGGATATTTCTCGCATTTATGAGGTTGGCAAAGCATTTTATCATTGAGACAAACAAGACATTTCTTGCAAGCTATTTTATGGATTTTAATAAGACCTATGAGAAGCTCAATATGTTATTGCCTTTTTAGTTCAAATATTAAAGAACCACAAGCTCAATGAGAGAAGGATGGCTGTCATAAGTTTCCTTATTGGTCTTCCTTCTGAATTTGAAACTGTGAAGTCTCAAATTCTTGCTCGTTATGAACTCACTTCTTTGAATGAAACATTTAGTAGAGTGCTTCGCGCAAAAGTTACTCCACCTATTTGTGGTCTAATAGTGGTCCTGTCAGTTCAACAACAAAAGGAGGTGGATCAAGCAATTTTGATAATAAAGGACAGGATTCGGGAGGGATTGTATGTCATTACTATCATAAGCTAGGACATGAAGTATGATTGTAGAAAGCTAAATAATAAGAATAAGAGAAATCAGTCAGCTCATATTACATCAATCGATACATCTACAAAGTATGTCTTTAATTTTTGCAAATGAATTTGCCAACTTCTCTTAGTACCAAGAATCATTGAAGTCTCCATCTACCCCTGTCACTACTATCGTTGAGCTAGGTAAACCAAATATATGTCTCATTTCTTCCTCCTCAAAATGAGTCATTGATTTTTGTGCCACAGATCATATGATAGGTAAGTCTAGTATCTAGTCTCTTCTATACATTTCAGCCACATTACATCTAATTCTCTTGTTACTTTAGCTGATGGATCGACCTCTCATATTCTTGGGTCAAGCACAATCACCCTAACCCCATTTATCCCTTTGTCATTTGTCTTAAGTTTGCCTAATTTTTCCTCTAATTTAATTTCTATTACCAACTTACTCATACAATTAATAAATCTCACTCTTTCCTGACTATTGCCATTTTTAGGATCTTGTGATGAAGAAGATTATTGATAAATGATATGAATTTGGAAGTCTTTACATCCTTGACATACAAGTGCCAAAGTCCATTGCTTGCTCTATATCGTCCTTTGAAGTACATTGTCTATTGAGGCATCCATCCCTTTGCTAAAAAAACTATGTCCTCAATACTATAACTTGCCCTTAGATTGTGAGTCATGTCATTTTGCAAAACATCATCGCAAGTCTTAAAGTCAATAAAAGAGTTAATTCTCCTTTGGAATTGGTTCATTTAAATGTTTGGGGTCCTTGTCATGTCTCAAATTGGATATAAGCATCTTGTTATCTTTGTGGATGATTATTCTCATATGACTCGGCTATATTTAATGAAAAGTCGTCTTGAATTGTTCTCTCATTTTTGTGATTTGTGTGTTGAGATCAAAACTCAATTTAATGTCTCGGTTCTCACATTACAAACAGATAATGTTAAGGAATACTTACCAGAATCTTTCTAATCCTCTGTGACCAAGAATGACATCCTTAATCAAACATTATGTAGATACACCATCACAAAATGATGTAGAGAGAGAACATACATCTTTTTAAGACTATAAGAGCCCTATTATTTTAAATGAACGTTCCTGAAATTTTTTAGGCTGCTACAATTTCTACAACTTATTTTTTCATCAACTAAATGCCTTTATCTGTTCATGTTGAGACCCCTTAAAACGTTCTTTTTCTTACTAAGTCATTGTTTCTTCTTGACACATACTTTGGGATCTTCATCCATAAGTCACTAAATTGTACCCTAGATCTTTGAAATGCATTTTCCTTGGTTATTCTCGAAAACAAAATGTTTATAGATGCCATATTCTAGCCTTGGTGTATCTTGTATTTGTCTGTGTTATCTTCCTAGAAAGTGTAAATTATTATCCAATCTCTACTTGTACAAGTCAGGGGGAGGATGATGTTCTACTAATCTATACTGTCACATCCTTTTGTTACTGTATTGTTCATGTCTACCCTTGATGGTAAGATTCCCCTGATTCATGTCTTGGACCAGTATCTTCTTCATCGGATCCAATTACTACTGATCATTTTTCTGTTGCTCTTCACCAAGGTAAATGTCAGTGTACTTATCCCGTTTCCTTCTTGTATGTTATGATCATTTTTCATCTTCCTTTTGTACTTTTATTTCATCACTTGATTCCGTCTTCATGAAGCCTTATCTCATTTTGACTGGCATAATGTTATGATAGAAGAAATGAATGCTTTAATGACAATGGTATTTGAAACCTAGTACATTTGCCTCTAGAAAATGAGGTTATTGGATTTAAATGGGTTTTTACAATTAAAGTAAACCCTAGTGGATCAATTGCCAGTCTGAAAATTTGTCTTGTTGCCAAGTGTTAGGCACGGACATATGGTGTAGGCTATTTTGGTACCTTTTCTCCTATTGCTAATCATTCATCTGTCAGGCTATTTATCTCCGTAGTAGCTATTTAGAATTGACCCTTGCATCAGTTTGGATATCAAAAATGCTTTTCTACATGGTGATCTCCAAGAACAAGTCTATATGGATTAACCTCTAGGGTCTGTTGATCAGGGGAAGAATGAGAAAGTCTATCATTTTCAAACATTTCTGTATAGCTTGAAACAAAGTCCTCAAACTTGGTTTGAAAAATTTAGTTAGACAGTTGAAATATTTGGATTCAAGAAAAAGTAAGTCCAATTACTCTGCATTATACAGACAATCTAGAGCCATTCTATTGGTAGTATATATGGATTATATTGTTATTACCGGAAATGACACTACCAGGATCTCATCTCTTAAATCCTTTTTCCATTCTCAGTTTCAGACAAAAGATTTAAGGGCATTAAAATATTTCTCAAGAGTTAACCATCTCAAAGGAAAAATGTACTTTACGTACTAAATAAGACAGAAAAATTGGGAGCTAAATCGTGCAGTACTCTAATGACTCATAATTTGCAACTTACATAAGATGGTGAGCCATTTGAAAATCCAAAGAAATGTAGAAGGTTGGTTGGAAAGTTGAATTACCTTATAGTAACATGTCTAGATATTGCATCCCGTTAGCGGTGTAAGCCAATTTTTGTCTTCTTCATTAGGCAAATTTAGATCAAATTATTTGAAAGGAACTCCTAGACGAGACATTGTGTATAAAAATCATGGACATACTCATATTGAGTGTTATTCAAATGCAAATTAGGCATGATCTAAGGTTGACAGAAGATCCACTTTAAGATATTGTGTTTTTATTGGAGGAAATATAGTTTCATAGAAAAGTAGGAAACAAAATGTTGTCTCATGTCAAGTGTAGGATCGGAAAATGAAGCTATGACGCAATCTGTTTGTGAGATAGTGTGGATCTATCACTTGTTGATTGAAGTTGGTCTTAAGCCTTAAGTGTGGATCTATCACTCATTGATTGAAGTTGGTCTTAAGCCTTTAGTACTACAAAACTGTGGCCTACTGACCAAGCTCGTCTCCACATTACATCTAATCTTGTATTTCATGAAAGAAACAACCATTTAGAAATTGATTGTCACTTGTTCGAGAAAAACTACAACAGGTTTTAATTTTCACATAGTATGTGAAAACTAGAGAATAATTGAGTGATATTTTCATGAAAGCTCTAAATGGTAGTTATATTTTGTAACAAGATGTGTATGATTAATATCTATACTCTAGCTTGAGGGAGAGTGTTCTGGAATATATAAATATATTAGAAAAATTGTGATTTAGGGACTGACTTTGTAAAATAGGAAACCATCTTATAGAGATTGATTTGAATCAATTAGTCCTAGTTTCCTATAAAGACTGGTTTTGTATATATATATGGGCAACTTGTATCAATACAAATTAATCAAGAAAACACGTCCATCATCATTCAGATATATATATGCACAGTTGTTGTCTCACTTAAACGACTTCTACTAGGTAGATACATATTTACAGCATTCTACAGCAGCTAAAATCAATAAATTGCTTGTGTATGATGATCTTTATGATGTAGATTATATCAACCATGGATTGTTTGTGATTCTGTAGTCGCATGCATTTTGTAGTCTGCTGGTATTCATAAGAGTGGCTTAGTCTTGTACTATAATACCAAAGGATTTATACTGATGGTTTATCTTCTTAGTACTGTTCCTGACCAGGAAACGGGTAAAATACAGCACATGCTGCCCAATGGAATCTGGTTGAGATTTGATTTTCATGACTCACATCCAGTATGTATTACCCTTCTTGGTTTTCTGTTTTCCAAGATAAGCACACACATTTTTCATATGCCAGATAGACCCATCCATCATTGAATGCAACTGTGTACTCCTACCCACGGAAACCTTAACAGTTGTGTTATAACAGGATTTACCAGATTTGTATTTGCAAGGTGGATCAATAATTCCTTTGGGCCCCATTCATCAAAATGTTGGTGAAGCTAGTTTATCTGATGATTTGACACTCTTCGTAGCATTGAATGAACATGGTAATGTGGTGATTCTTTACAAAGACTGGCCCTTTTTTCTTGTTTAGTATAGTGTAGAAATCTTAAACAGTCATCAATGTCAACTGTGGTTGTTTTGGATGAAGCATAAACAAGCTGCCCATGATAATTATTGTCATCAGAAAGTTGAATGTACTTTGTTTGAATTGGAAAATCTTGCTCATCAGCTTTCTGTCCAATACTCAAGAAAAAATATAGTACTATGTTTAGGACATAGTGTAATGATCTTGAAGCTGTTTTTGAATCAATACTTGATAAAATGTGATGAAATTAGTTGAACAGATCAGATTTGTACTATATTTCTGTGGCATATTACTGTTCTGTGAAAATAGTACTATTAGCCTTAACATATCCACAACATTTATAATTGAGATCCCATTAACATATCCAAAACATTTATAATTGAGATCCCATGGGCAGACACTAATAGTCCCTGTGTGAAGAGGGTCTTTATACATCTTATGTTCACTAGACTGACTAACTAAATTCATCTCAGGAATCAGACTTGAGTATTGGCATTTTAAAATACTATGCATAGCCAATAGAAACTTATATTTGTTACCGTATTTCCAAGGTGGTCTCCAGTGCATAGTGGGTAAAGCAACCTTAACTGATGTCCCAGAACCGCTGACATGATCTTTTTGTTTTTCTTTGACTTAAGACTTGCTATCTCAATCATGGACACACACTAAGGCACGATTTTAAACCAGTCTAGGCCTTGTGGTCACTCTTCTCTTTTGTAGGTCAATCTGAAGGTCTACTATATGAAGACGATGGTGATGGATATGAATTTACCAAGGGTGAGTATCTGCTAACGCACTATGTTGCAGAACTTCAGTCATCAGTGGTTAGCATCAGGGTTTCGAAGAGTGAGGGTTCATGGAAGAGGCCCAAACGTCGTTTACATGTGCAATTATTATTGGGTGGAGGTGCTATGGTATATTTCTTCGTCAAAGGCAATACTAGCATTGTCTATACTATCATAGTAAGCATCTTTTTTAGACCACCTCTTTCAATCTTCCCTACCAGATTGATTCATGGGGAATGGATGGAGATATTATACAACTCGTGATACCTGGAAATGAATATCTTTCAAAACTGGTATCGACAAGCGAGAAAGAGTACAAGATACGCTTAGGTATGTTAACTCAGATCTATATGCCTTCTCATTTTTACCTTTCTTTGTACTTTTTATAATTTTTAGTGGGACTCACAAACAATCTCCTAGGGTGCTCAATAGGGTTTAATTTCTCCACATATCATATTTGCTCCAAGGTATGAGGAGTTTATCCATTCATTTTCACCCTGGTAGGCCATTGTGACTTCTGGGAGGAACTGCTCTACTCTGTTTTGAGTCGGCATAAACTATAGGATGCTAAAAGGCTTTAGCATGGTTCTATGTTTTGTACAATTTGGTGCAAGTGATTGGATGACTCAATATCTCAGATTTACTTTTGTTGCTTATGCTTGCCTTCTATTTTACATGCCTTATAAAGGCTGCCTTTTTTTAGCAATTAAATGTCATTAAAGAGCTGTACATGTTACTTTTCGTATATTATTTTGAGTTTTCTTTCTTATAAATGCAGAAAATGCTAAGCGAATTCCAGATGTGGAAGAGGTTTCAGGAAACAAGGGACAAGAACTTTCGAGGACCCCTATTGAACTTAAAAATGGTTATTGGGCTACTAAAGTAGTTCCATGGATTGGCGGAAGAATTATTTCTATGGAGCACCTTCCTTCAGGTAATCTCTAAGTTCTAGTCATATTAAATGCTGAAATTCTAAGCCTAAATTTTCAGCAATCAATTCCTAAAATTCCAACTATACCAAACCTGAAATTTCAGCATTCCTAGCTGAAATATAGACCTAAAACTTGATATTCTAGTAGCCTAATATCAGTCATATTTTCTAATTTTGTGATTTTTAGCTACTAGTTGATACTTCTTCTAGTTGTCTTACATTACAATATGACCTATGTCACCTGGGAATCCCCAAAGGTGCATTTGCATCTCTTAACAAACAAGCAATGAGCTTGCTAGAAATTCAAAATCGTGCATAACTGCTATAAATGTTCAACCTATATGTTATTATACGCTATGTTATAAAAACTAAGTCAAACTTACGCAAGTGAGTTCGAAAAATCTCGTTCATTAGGTCTTGAAAGGTTGATGGAGCATTAATGAGGTCGAAAGGCATGGTTAAAAACTGAAAATGGTCATGATGGGTTCGGAGTGTCGTTTTCTCTACCGCTGTCACATTCATTTGAACCTAATGACATCTTGGCCGCAGTTCTAGCTTGGAAAAATACCTTACTCCATATAATTCATCCATCAATTCCTCCACCATTGGAATAAGAAACTTATAAAACTATAATTGTGCCTCCCAATTAAGATGGAATGTATCAACCCGACCTTCTCTCTTTTAGGCATTCTTTGATTTATAAAGAACTGCTCGCACTTATAAATCCAAATCAACGAGTCATCAGTATCATCATATGAAGGAAATTTTAATTTAGAATACTTGAGAACAATAGTCCCTTTGGCTTGTCCAATACTTTTTTCCTCGATTTTGGTCCCTACAGGTGAGACTGTTGCTCCCTAACCTATTGTTTTTATCGCGCCCCTTCAACTCTCATAGAATCTCATCTAATTACGAGTTCAATCACCACATCCATTTGGCTTAACAAGTCTACAGAGTCATCAATGATGTCTGGCTATGATTCAAATTAATGTGATTTAGTGTAGGATTTAGTTACGGGATGACTCACAGGAAAATTCTCTTTTTCCTTGCTGGAGTTCTTCCACTTCTTAGGCCTTATGATTGTTGTTTAGAAAATTCTTCTTTGACTAGTTTTCTATCAGTTGTTTTATAGAAAAATTTTGGTCTACTTCTTATTCATCCTAATACCCTTGTAATGGTTTTGAGTACATAGAATGTTTTGTAACTAAAATAGGATAAGAACCCCTAAATAAATTTGTGCATCCTAACTTATTCTCTTACGAAAAGTAAACTGTTAAAAGTAATAAACTTCTTAAATAAGATAACTACTGTAGAAAGATAACTTACTAATTAATTATAAGATAACTTACTAATTAGTTACTACCATCAGTTCCTAACTGCTCTCCTTATATATTTTTTCCCTAAGAATGCACTACTTTACATGGCAACAACACTAATGCCCTTTTCATAACATTGTCTACAATGACATTACCTGCTGGGCAAACAATTATTCAGCTCACTAATAGGATCAATAATGACACATGAGGGGTATAAAAAGGACGCAAACAATTATTCAACTCACGAATAAGTATCAATCAAAAGACATTACAAAAAAAGGATTAAAAAAACACTGATATTCTAATTTTACTAAAATCTTCTATGTTTCAAAAATTGTGGGAAGTCTGACTGCTGGTCTAGAATTCTCCTAGAATCTTTTATGCTAGCTTTCTACTCTAAAAATGCTAACAAAGGACACACATGCAGAACTTTCTTCAGTTGAACATCCATGTTGGGGGTGATTGGAAATTAGTAAACTACAAGGGAGGTTTGTGTAATAATATGCAAATATGATAAATCATTAAATCAATATATTTGATGCATATCACTCAGGTTGTTTGTTAATTCTCATAATCACTACCCTTTGACATGGTTATTCACATGAAGAAAGTTCGTCACATGTGTGCTCTATCAACATTTTTAACGGAGAAAATTAACAGAGGGGTGAATTTAGGTAAGTATGAGGACTTCAAACAAGTTTTTTTTGAAACATAGGGACTTTAATGGAATTGGTCAATTCACATAGAAGTTTGGTGTTTTTTTAAAATCCAAATGTAATATATAGTAATCATCCCTAAATAAATTGATATGGAACCACTTGCATTTTGAGTTAATAAAAGGAGAATTCATCTTTGAAACTCAAAAACCTATAGAAATTATCAGTATCACTAAGTGATCCTCAACATTCTGAAGTGTTCCTCTAATAGGGGACCACTACTCCAAAATAAGTGGGTATAGAAATGCTATTCTCTTAATTCAATAAAAATAAGAAGAATAGATAGAGAGTGGAGAAGAAAATTAAAAAAATAATTAAATGGACTTACCTATTGAGTTTCTTCACCAAAGGAAGCATGCAATGGGTGGACAGAGGATCCTATGTCTTGAGAGGTCTCTTATATATATAGATCGTAATAGAGAGGAGTTGGATTCGGAATGTAGGGAGAAAAATTCTAAAGTTCTTAAATTTAGGAGTTTCTGGTGGCGTTGCAAACTAGGCTACCAACACATCATTAGTGGGTCCTCTAACTTTTAAAAAAAAAAAACGTTACATTAGTTCTGCTTGATAGGAGTTTGGGTTTCTGTCAGCCTGAAGTTCAGATGGTATAGTTTTAGAAACATCAATGTCTTTAAGTTGTGCAAACGCTAGTGAGCAAAAAATATTTTTGGTATATTTTTTGCTTAAATCTTTTCTTTGGAAGTGGGGACATAATTATGCAAAAAATTGTTTCAAGTTATCGAAGAAACATTATGTTGTGTTACTTGGTTGGCGAGAATTTTTTAAGGGTTAATTTCATTGGAATCTCTTGTTGTTTGATTTTTTTTAATTTCAATTCTCATGTTCTGAAAATTATTAAAATTATCCCTTGTGGTATTGTTTAGTTATCACACAATTTCTTCTGTTATATTCTGTTAATTTATTTTTTCTATTTATAACTTCAAGATAACATTGTATTGAAACCTAAGAATTTCAATGTTATATCATTTTTGGTGAAAAAGAAGATAAAAAACTAACGAAATATGACAAATGTAGTTGTGTATTAGGTAAAAAATATATCTTAATAAGGAATCCTAGTATATTTAACTGTCTTTTTATTGTCAAATTAGCAAGCTTGAGGAATTCGCCTTTATAATAAAATATCATAGAAAGTTATGATTGAGGAGGTCTTTTCTTTGGCTCTATATGGGAAAAGAAGCTCGAAAGCCTTTGAATAACTTCCCTTTCAAAATTAGCTTATTGGTATTTCTCCTATTGCTTGTCTTCTGTAGCTTGCTACAGTAGGAGAACATGCTGACGTTCCCTTCAGAAGTCTTGTATTAGTAAGAAATAGTTCAGATAGTCTGTATCGGATATATACATCAAATTGTTCCCCTTGTTTTCATATCAGTAAATTAGTGGGATCATATTGTCCAAAAAGGCACTGCAAACTTTATGAGGATACTGTAACTTAAAGAGTAGTTTCTCTATGATAAAGAGCACAGCAAATCCTTGTCTGTTATTGCTTATTTATTGCTGTTATGGCAAAATTGCAGGAACCCAATGGCTGCATAGCAGGATTGATATTAGTGGATATGAAGAGTACAGTGGTATTGAGTATCGATCAGCAGGATGTACTGAAGAATACAGCGTCATCAAGTAAGCTGTTACCAAAGATTTTCTCTTTCTATAGTGATTGGTAGAAATAAGAATTAATAATTTCTAAAATAAGGATCATCTATCTTCTATATGTAAAAAAAGTAAAAAATAAAGATAGTTGTATTTCTCCAGCGAGACTGAACACCAGAAAGAAACACGTACTAAATCCTAGGAAAGATAAGGACTCAAGAAGATGAAATGACTGCATGTTTAGAAATTCTTGCTTCCTCACTGCTTAGGTATATGAAAACATAAGACTGTTTCGTGGACCATGGTCCCATCGCCTCCTTTTACCTTCCAAATAGGAAACCTAAAAGTCACCAGAACATCAAGTAGCCTTTTATATGTTCCCAACAACACGAAAATTTTAAAATAAATTATTGTGAGATGATTATTGGACTAGTGTCCAATATCTTTGCAGTTGCTTACTGCAGCAGGAACATAATTTGAGTTCACTAAAGCTAAAAAAGGAGGGGGGTTGATAACTTGCGCAATAGTTCATGAATAAGTCCTGAGAGTTAGCAAGCAAACATGTGATCTAAAGCTACGTTGTAGTTCTTTAGCAACAGCGAAAGTTCATCCATTATTCAATGAAAAATGGCAGACGGGATAATTTTGAGAGTTGAGCCTTCTCTTCCTTGATACAACAATGTAACATGTTGCTGTAGAATTGTTTGCTAGATGATTTCTTTGATGTCATATATGGAATCATAAAACTTTTGCTTATTTTCATACCCCAAGAAAATGTATTAGCTAGATCAAGGTAATTGTAGAACAAGCATAGTATCTCATTTAGGATTCTGTATAAATACATTTAGAATAGACATTTATGACCATGGTATTCAATTTGTTTTAATTTTTAAGTAATTGCCATTCTGTTCTAAAATTATGATTCTGTGTTGTAGGCGGGATCTTGAACATGCAGGGGAAGAAGAATCTCTTATCCTAGAAGGTGATATTGGTGGTGGATTGATTATTCGGCGCGAGATCTCAATTCAAAAGGATGATCCAAAAATTCTTCAGATCAATTCCAGCATTGTAGCTCAAAAAGTTGGTGCTGGTTCTGGAGGATTTTCAAGGTTATAACCAGAAATATACCAAAACTGAGGATCATAATTATGCATGCTTAAAACTCTTTCATGAAGAGACATCTACACGCAATCAGCATCACTTGCAAAATGAAATAATTTATCTGGATTATCTGGGAGCTTAAACTCTTCCATTGAGTATGCACCCTTGATACATTGGCACTATTCCCTATCACGATAGAAGTGTGCCATGGCATCATATTTGCGTGAAAATTTTATTTGGGACATCAAAATCCTTACGTGATGGAACACAGTTGTCCAGCATATACATCAAAATTGATGTTTCATGTTGATTCTGCATTTCATCATATTCCAAGTGGATATACAATCCGCCTTTCGTGACTTTTGTATTTGCTACTTATTCAACTGTTACTGGAAGTGTATATGGAAACTTCTTCTCTTCCACAAAATGACCACCTTTAAGTTCTATGAGATGTACTTGTGTAGATTGATCATAATTCCATATTTCTTCGTCATTAACAGTACGTGATGTTTTTCTTTCTTCACAGTATGTGATATAAATAACTGATTATGCATCGGATCCCTGGTCTTTTCTTTTGATGATCAGATAAGACAGGAAATAAGATATCATAATTTAGAAAAATAGGCATTAGAACTAGAGTTAATTGGGATTGCACATCAAAAGTTGATAATTGGTTTGATTACGTATTAGAAAAGATCGGTGGAGAATGGATTTGCACTATTTTGTAATATCTTGAGCAATTTTTTATTTGGATCTCTTTCTTACTGTTTTTATTCTTCTTTCTTGGTGTTACGCTCTCAAACTTCATTTGCTTCAGAACAACAGTCTGTTTGGTCTTTTGATTTATGTGTCACTGCAAGTATTGTAATCCATGCTTCTCCATTGTTTTCGTTTTGTAGGCTGGTTTGCTTGAGAATACACCCTACTTTCAACCTCTTGCACCCTACCGAAACTTTTGTCTCGTTCTCCTCCATTGATGGATCAAAGCATGAAATTTGGCCTGAATCCGGCGACCAATTGTTTGAGGGGAGCCCTCTGCCAAATGGTAAGTTTCACATGTTGAGTTTCCTACTTGCTATACTTATCAGTCATTTTAATCTCAAGAGTGTGAAGCATCTATGTAATGGGTCCAAGTTTTGTCTATGCATAAAATATCAGGCGAATGGATGCTGGTTGACAAATGCCAGGGTGTTGCTTTAGTCAATCGATTTAACATCCAAGAGGTCTCCAAGTGTTGCATCTACTGGGGAACAGGGACTGTGAACTTGGAGCTATGGTCTGAACAGAGGCCTGTTTCAAAGGAATCACCTATCAGGATCTCCCATCAGTACCAGGTCAAAGGAGTGTAGGTCTCGACTTCTTAAATCTGTACTTACACGCTGTGATACTGTTCTTACCACTGCAATTGGAAGCAGAGTCAGGCCGCCAAGAGGACAAGTTTTATGTTTGTTGCGAGTCGAATGCATAACCTTACCATAAATAATTTGCGATTTGAAAATAAATGAAATGAGAAATCGTATGCCTATCACAGCCAATTATAACATTTCATATTTATTTGGGTACATAAAATCAACGCTTCACCGGAAAATAACTTTCAAGTTCAACTTCGAGAAGACTTTCCAACATTTGAATCGTACACTAAAAATAACTTTTAGCATTAGCCTAAAACCCTTGACAGTAGGAGAGTTTTTAACTGACAAACATGTAATGATAATGTTCATAATAAAATATTATTCTCATTTAAATAATTTTAAAATTCAAATTTCTTAGAGAATCTGGAACTTGCAAAGTACTATTCGACTTCATAAGACTTACATAGACTTGTTCAGCATGATTTGCTCTCGTCGAATAAGTGAAACATACAAGATCTAGCAGCTTTGGTATCAAAAAAACGTTGAAATGAGACATCTACATCTACAACTACAATTCAAATCATTTCAAATATTTTTGGTGAACAACCATGAAAAATGTATGTCCATTCATTGCTAGTCCTTTTGAAATTTCGCTGACCAGTCTCTTGTACCATTCACATTTTATCTGTCAGATTTGTGATTGAAAGGTTCACAAGTTCCGGCTACAAAAATAATTTCTTTATAAAAATACAAAGGAAATGTTAGATACAATTGATGTCTCTTTATCAATCCTCGTAAAATGGAGAGCCTTATTGGTTGGGGGTTCATTGACTAAGTTGATTATTCTGTATGAAACTTCTGATTTTTTTTTAAAAAATCTTTGCATCTTTTTTTTAAAAAATCCAAACTAGCTCATTTAAACAAAAGTTATTGATGAACTTTGTCAAACCATAAAAGTAGTCAAGAAGGTTCTTTACCCTCCAAAAACTCATACACTCACCAAATAAAAAATTTCAAAGACTAGCAATTTTTCAACTAATCCACTTCAATTTATCAAAAGATAGTTTTTACCATCCATTCTAAGAAGATAACTTTAAACTAAGCCTCTTTTGAGGCTAATTCAAATTTAATACCTTCTTCACAAATTTTTAATGACTCAATTTATTAGTACTTTTGTGAATTCTGATATGAAATCTTTTGATTCTTTAATACTAATCCTTAACGCTCAATTTATGACTGATAAAGAATCCTCTTGAGTAGCATCTAATCAATCCCCACTAAAGAAGTAACTAGTGATGATGAAAGAATGTATTGTCCTCAACAACCTATTTATCCACAAAAAAGAAATATATATGTATCATTCTAAGTTTTATATATATATATAGTTTGTTGGATGACGTTTTACCTAAAAATTGACATAAAAACTTCCGTAAGTTTAATGGCTACTTTTGAAAGTCAATGACCTCCAGTTCAAGTTAATAAATTTCTTAGACAGTTCACAGCCAAATTTGTTCGCATTCTAAAAGATTGGTAGATAAATTTAAGCACTTACCATCAACTTCAATTCTATAACACTTGTAGAGATTGATATTGTATTGAGATTTATATATCTTGAATTATGTGTTCCTTTTGATCATTTTAATGATGTTCTTATAGCAATTTTTTAAAAAATAAAGTATTGTTCCTTTTTTTTTTTGAAAATTGAAGAAGTTGTCATTAACTATAGTTAAAACTATTTACAACATTACAATGGAGTCTTCTGTTAGGCCTTTAACGGAATATTACACTATGAAAGACACAAACAAAAATTTGTATACACGTTTGAGAAAAAAGAAGTTACAAGTTCCAACTAATTCACAGAGTTGAAAATTAATTCAAATTTTAGGATTGTTAAAATTCTTTAGAATAGGTCTTAGTTTGTTTTTAATCTTGCAGATTCTATAAGATAGCTTTCTGATTTTATTCTACTTTATTATGGTCAAAATATTTGATTTTGTTGAAGATTTACTTTGATTTTTCAGTTTATTTGTAAGCCTATTTAAAGGCATGATCAGATAGAATAAATGAATGAGTTAAGTTGCAAAGTTGTATTCCAAAAATTCCAACATGGTTTCAGAGCCATAGATTCTTGAGGGACTGTGAGATTGAGTGAAGCAAAAAAAAATTCCAACAGCTACTAAAAAAAAGTTAGAGTCAAGTGATAGCTTTGATGATAGTGATTATGAGGAATCATCCTATGAAGATAAGGGTGCCACTGCAAAAGTTGCCAAGAAGGTTCCTGATGTGGCTGAAGAAGAAACTTTTTTTTGAAAGTTGGTGAGAAGTGAACTAAGATGTGTTTGGAGAGACGTGCTCCATTGATTGTAGGTTGGTGAGAAGGGCATCAACAAGATGATGAGAAGTGCTTCACAGAATATTCTGAAAATAGAGAGAAGTGCTCCAGAAAATTTGAATTAAGAGTAAATGTTGGAAATTAATTCAAATTTTAGAATTGTTAAAATTCTTTAGAATAGATCTTAGTTTGTTTTTAATCTTGCAGATATATAAAGGCATGATCAGGTAGAATAAATAAATGAGTTAAGTTGTAAAGTTGTATCTCAAAAATTCCAACAGTCCTGGTGTACTTCTTAGCTCGGATTTCATTGGTTATGTTTACCGCCAATTGATATTTGTTTGTTTCCTTCTGACTATATAATCTGCGATTTCTTTCCAACTAAAGATGGTGGATTGTGATAAGAAGCGATGTTGCAAGAAGTATGCCATCTTTCTTATGAATCAGAGAACTTCGGGTGAACATGGCCAGTGTGTCATTTCAATCGTAGGAAGTGGGATAAAGTTCTAACTTATGCAGCATTTGACTCCAAACAACTTTGGATTAATTACAAGTGAAGAAGAGGTGATTGTGGTTTTCGACTGATAGCTTGCAAAGTGAACAGATCAGATCAAAATTGCCATGCCAGTGATCCTTAGTGCTTAGGTGATTTTTGATGACTAGCCAAGTAATCATCGAGGCTCTCAGGCTGAGGGTGTTCTTCCAGAGGAGCTTACCAAGATACCAGCTGAAGTTCAGTATGGAAGATCCTATAGCAAGATTTGTTTGTAAATGTACCGGAGGGGCTTAATTTCCAGAGGACTTTGTCTTCGCTGGAGCTGATAGTGATTGTTGGAAAATATTGAGAAATCTAGCTAAATCCTCAGAAATTCCCATACCAACAACCATCGACAATAAAAATAGAGACCATGGTGTTTAGAGGAATGCGTCGATGGAGATGAGCAAGATCATCTCTGTGAATTAGAGGACTGAAGTCAGTCTAGTTGTCGTACCATAGCCATATGGTGTCTCCTTTCCCTAGTTTATGGTATATCCTGTTAGAAAAATTACGCATGATCGAATCTAAGCGCAGCGAAATAAATTAAAATTTTTCCACAGAATCAAATTTAACAGAATTAAATCAAAACATAAAAATAAGAAATTTATCAAAATCACGCCTGTTTCGATTTTTTATCGTGATTTTTCCTTTCTCCTTGAATCTTGTCAATCTACAAGCCGTTCAATCGTCTGGCCTCTAACGGTATCCACAGATCAATTCAGAGAAAAACTCAAAACCAATTTTGAGAGGAAAAATTGTTAGAATTGCTAGCATCCATTTTTCTAATTTTTCCTTTTTATATGAAAAATCTTATTTTTCATATCCTTAGATTTTATCAAAATTATAACTAAAGTCAAACTTTTGTCATAATTATGAATTAGTCCTTATAAGATCAAATATCACAT
>JAOQMS010000005.1:11323527-11333634 GCA_027563885.1 Erythroxylum longipes
TTAACAATCTTTGCATAATACATAATTAATTAATTACATACTAACCCTATTTTACAATTCCATTTTCAATTCCAATTTTAATTTTCATATAAGAAATTCATACCAAAATAACAAAACCCACGGTATTCTTCAACGTCAACCCAACAATTTCAAATTTTCAACTTCAATAATTACATTTCAAAATCAAATTCAAACCAAAACAATTCCATTCCAAAATTAACTTCAACAAAACAATGTTCCCAAACCATGACAGCAACTTCTTCAACCTCCAAGTCCTCTACCCATTGATAGCCTCCAATATTCATCAACACAATTACACAAATCCAAATCCAATCCAATCCACATCACACAAAAAAATTGTAATTTACGTTTATGGTTTACCATCAATTTTTGGAAACACCAACAAGGCAACAATAGAGAACAAAATAGATCTAACGAAAACAAAATCAACAGACCCAAAAAAAAATTTAAACCGTCGGGTCTTCGCTCTTCGGGTTGTGGCTTCAGGTTTTTGGGTGTGGTGGTGCGGCGGTGCAGCAACGACGTGACTCAGTGGTGCGGTGGTGCGGCGACGACGTGTTGTGGATGGTGTTGCGGTGGTGCGGTGGATCTTCGGGGACAGAAACCCAGATCCGACAACGATGAGGCGAGGAGGAGAGTGATGAGAGCAACCGGAGATGAGGGCGATGAGGCGACCCAGACGATGGCGAGAGAGAGGTGAGAGCGAGAGAGTGAGAGAGAGAGGGTGAGACTTGAGAGTTGAGAGAGCAGATGCAGGAGTCTGGGTCGGGGGGGTTGGGTAATTAGGTTTAAAATTTTTAATTTTACAAAATGGTCCTCAAAGGTTTTTAATTTACTAGAACTGCCCGGTATTTACTGGTATGTTGGGTACTGGACGGTACTCAACGAAAAACCCCAGTACTGGCTGATATTTTTTACCGGTATCGAGGTTGGATTCATTGTACCGTTATTTGGCCGGTACGGTACGGATCTCTAAACGCCAATATGTATGACATTTTTGCAATCAAAAGGGTTATTATGCAAATATAATTGCCTAAAAAAGGACAACAAAAATAACTAGCATATTATCTATAAAGTTTAATCCATTATTAATCTTGAATTAGCTATTTCACCATATGAAGATTATAGGCTTTATTATATATTGTTGATGAATATAATAGCTCTTTGATTCTGAATCATAAATTTCAACCATTAAAGGTATATGACTCTTATCCTAAACAGTTTATATATTCTAAATCATTGTCATATTGAATATATGTTCATAATCAAGAAATATAATAACATATTTTTATCAGTCCCAGTGGCTCTATGCCGTGTGAAGTATTTCAAAACCAATACATCTAATTGCTTTCATATATTCAACCACTTATAATAGTATTTTGAATCCTAAGGTAATTTATGAATTTTAGTGTACTTATCAATGCAATTTTCATATTTCTTGAAAAATAATATTTAGAGTAAGTCAATTACTACTGAATTATTTACATGATACATCATTGTTTGATATCTGTTATACTCTTAATTGCAAATTCAACTTAAAGATTGATGCTATTGTACTTAGATGACATTATTTCAAACTATTTGCCACCTATCCTAACATATTCTTAAAACAATGGACCTTTACATTTGAGGATATTTACTAAAACTCAAAACAAACAATTGTGTCAAATCTCATTCTAACTTCCTTATAAAATGTACATCGCCGTTATGGAAGACAAAAAATACTGTTTTTATTAAACTTTCATTCAAGATTAATGAACATATTATTCCTACCAAAGCAAGTATATTAGAATGTCTGTAGATTAATTATAATTATCCACTAAAAATTCTAATTACTCTAAAAATAAGGCATTATAGGGTCCACTTCCTTTCCTTAAGTATATGAAGTGTTCTATGTCAATAACTCAAAAAAGTTAGAAAAAAACAGTTGTTATTAATTATAATCATCTTAATCTTTTTCTTACAGATTATAATTTGTTATTAATTATAATCATCCTAATCTTTTTCTTATAGATGATAAATTTCTTCTACCTAACACATAGATATTATTTTCATAATTTTCAAAAACTTTTATTTTTGCAAGGTTTGATTTAAAGTTAAGATTTCTGTATAAAGGAGTTTATTAAAAAAATATACAAATTGTATTTTTTTTATTAAAAACAACTATTTTTAATAAATTGTTATGCTGTTTTTAATTGAAGCAGAATCTTCTTTATTTCAACATGCAATAAACATAATATTTAAACATTATTCTACATATGTTAATCTACATCGGTGATATACTATTATTCTCTCCTATTGCAAATCTTGTCAAAAGTTGTAACAATGATTTTATGAGATTGTTCAAAGATATTGTATTATACACTCTTTACAAGAAAGATGTAAATTCGAAGATTTCGAATCATTTTTCTTTGCATGAATAAAGAAAACATTGCTAGAAAGTTTGATTCATAACTTCACATTGGATAGGAATTGCTTAAGTTCCCATATTGAAACATCATTAAGAAGCAAGTTTAATAATTTCTTTTAATTGTTGATTATTTTAGCGACTTGGTTTCAAAATTATCTTATTTAATTTTTTCATTGAGACAACTTTTAAAGAAAAATGCTCCATTATAGTCACACATTCAATCTTAAGTTACAATAAATAGAAGATATGGAAAATAGCTTGCCACCTCTCAAGATTTCCTTTAATGACAAAATAATACTGTAGACAGACTCAAGTGATTTCTTTTAGAAGAAGAAAAAGGAAAATAATATATATGTGCGCATAAGATTTCCTAATTTAAAGATTTAGAAATGGACTATCACTCAACCTATAAAAAGGCCTTAGGTAAAAGCAACTAATAGGGAAAAATTGGAGTTTCATATGGCAGGTCATTATTTTTTAAATGAAATGACATGCCATTTTTTTTTCTAAATGTGCTACAATCTAAATATAAGATTGTCTTTCTTACATAACTATCAAGATAAGTTAAGTGGTTCACTAAGTACAATTTTGATGTTAAGCATATGAAAGGAAATACAAATCTCCTTCTAAACAAGCTATTTAGGACTTTGAAACATCTTAACTTATATCAACTTATTCCAAAAATCTTCAATGTGATTGTGGAATTTACAATTTTGAGAAAAATTTACTAATTGATGTTCCTGCTATAGTACAAAACAAGTCGCTATGATCGAACAATTTTAATACACACTTCTATTAGAAAGCTTAAAGGCTTATAAGGGCGGATAAGTGCAAAGAAGTCCTCAAATTTTTCTCTAACTCAAAACTCCTAAAAGCTTGGAATAAAACCTACCTTTGTTTGATCCCAAAAGCTCCCAACTCAACTTCTTTAAAAGATTACTGTACCATCTCATGTACCAACCTCTTTTATAAGATGATCTTGAAGATCCTAGCTTTTGGACTAAAAGCAACCGTCGATCACTTCATGTGCAATAGAATAGGATACATCTGAAATTTTTGAAAAGGGGGTAAGCTCATTAACTTCAGATTTTCAAAACCCCTCCCACAAGATTGGCTTTTGGACAAAGACAATTCATGTGCAACAGAATAGGATACATCTGAAATACTACCCTGATGCTATGAAGGATGGTGTTGTCAGTCCACCAATTGAATTGCTACAAGTCAGAGTGAGGGCTTCGTGTACTACCTTAGTTGGATCCTTCTGGAGTAAGAGACCCGCATTTCTAATCATCAATGCCTGGGCCACTGCACGATGGGGTAAGAAAGGTTTGGAAAAAACTTTACTCATGGATGATGGCATTATTCTATTTAAAATTTACTGTGGATAGTAATTTGAATGAAATACTGAAAATGGGAACTTGGCATATAGGAGGCCAACCCATGTTTATTCAAAAGTGGAAACCTGAAATAGTTTTTGATAGGGAATGTATAGAATCTTTTCCTATATAGGTTCAGTTTCACAATTTTCCACTAGAATTTTGGACAATTGAAGGGTTGAGTTTTTTAGCAAGTTCTTTAGGAAAGCCACTTTGTATGGATGCTCAAACATCTAGAATGGAACGAATTAGGTATGCAAAAATCTGTATGGAGATGAAAAGGAATGCTATACTACCTGATCATTTATCAATACTCAAATTAGGTGAAACAGGAGAGATTGACAAATCTGAAATTAAGGTGACATATCCCTGGAAGCCTTATAATTCAACCAAGAAATGGGTTCATATAGGAAAACCCTTCCAAACTGGATGGCAAGACAAATTATGGGTTGATGTTTCTACAGTTGAAAATGATGAGGTTGTGGGTGTACACATTGATGCAAATGATAACTTAGCAATTGATACTCCAAATATTGAGGATGGGAACCCAATTTTAGCATCAGGTCATGCCTCTCCCAAGGGATTGGAAAATGAAGTACATCACTCCACTTTGCAATATTTGGAGCATTGTCAGATGGATTGGGGCAACATGTTAACTCCATTAGCAACCGTTGGGCAAAATGAGAATTCTAAGGCTAGAATGGAGAATGAAGAATAAACAACAATGATACACTTTAGTGATCATGGAGTGATAAGTTGGGGGATTAGGAATGTTATCTCTCAAAATGCAGATCTAAAAATAGGTTCTCCTCGACAAAGCAATTTAGATTTGACAGTAGAGGATTGTGATTCCCCATCAGCTGCAAACCAAATCCCTGACATTCTAAGAGATTTTTGTGTGTAGGTAAAAACTGCAAAGAGGAAATCAACCAGGAAGAGGAAGAAAAATCCCAAATACCAATAGTAGGGTATTTACGATGTTTTGGCACGCTATGAATGAAGTAAAATGGTGTCTTTAATTGATTTGTTATGTGAACAAATACTGCCTTTCTTCAAGAGTTGGCTTGTTATAATGTCAATATGATGATGGAAGCGAGCTAGGCAACTTCTGTATTACCTCTATTCTCTTAGCCTTAATTTGGAAGCACTGGCATCTTAGATGTGCAAATGAGAGGGGTCTTTTACCTCTTTTACATTCAACTAGCCTTTGATAAGAAACGATGTCCTTACAATGTCGTTGTTCCAATTGGTTTAGTTTGTATTGTGTAACATGTTGTTTTGTGGTAGTAGACTAAGCATGGTACTATATTTCTCCTAACATTGTTCTTCATATTTTATCTATCAATCCACTTTTTTTATTTTTCAAAAAAACAATGCTTAAAAAAATTTCATAGAAAAAGAGAAATATTGGTTACAATGAGTTAATTGTATAAGACCTATTAAAAAAGTACCATATTTAAGGGTCAGAGAAAATTTGTGTATCTAAAATAGATGTCCACAAAGCTTTCAAAGCACTGAAGGCATTGGGATACCTTAAATAGTCTATCCATTTGGTTAATTGTTACATCTCAACACCTATATTTAACTTAATCATAAATGGGGAGGTATCCAATACTTTCCAAGGAGTTAAATGGTTAAGGAAGGGGGTTCCACTACCTCCTACCTATTTATAACATGTATCAAAGCGCTCTTAAGAATAATCTAGCTAAACACTGCCAACAATGCCTCCTTTAATATAATGAATGTAGTGAATTGTAATGTAGTGAATGTAGTGACTTATAAAATTGTGTTGTGTATATTTCTATAATTATTTGTTCCCATATCAATGAAGAATATTTTAATTTTTTAAAAAAAAGAATGCCTCCTTTAAACACCATAAGAAGTGTTGAAGTTTGGGGATAACTCACCTTCCATTTGCAGATGATCTTCTATTATTTTACATAGCCTCCACATGCTCAGTGCTATGCTTTATTATCTTTGTAGATGAATTTAATTACTTGATAGGGTTAAAGGTAAACAAAGATAAATGCTTCATACTAATCTCCTAAAATGCTGCTTATTTGTGTCTGGAGATTTATAATATATTAGGTATAACTCGCAAACCCCCTTCATGTACTTGGGAGTTCCCCTATCTTCCAATGCCTATTTGACATCAAGAAAATGGTTGGGAATTGTGCAAACATGTTGGCCCTCGGGTCTTGGTTCCTATTTTATGGCAACAAGGAGCCAAAAATTGGGGTATTCTTAAAAAATTATATATTATACTCAAAACCAAGATAAAAAGAATATAACAAACAAATAAAAATTTAGGGACTTTTTAGAATAAAAATAAATAATAAATAAATAAATAAAATTCATAGGGGGAGTAAAAACAAATACCCAACAATTTAAATAAAATATCATAGAAAAAATGGACATGAAAATAAATTGAATTGAGTGTTAAATGAATAAATAGCAAATGCATTAACGAATTAAAAACAAATTGCAGAAGAGGAAAAGACACGGTCGTGAGAAAATTTCTCACGCCTATGACAAATATGAGGAGTCGCAATCGTGTTGAGCCACAATTGTGACTTTCCTGTTAAAACACAAAAGTCACGATCATGCATAGTGGCAAAATCTCAAGGTTTATAGCAATCGTGTTTAAGCACGATCGTGACTTTCATGAGAAATTTAGGATTGTAGCGATCATGCTTATGCATGATCATGACATCTTTGTCAAGCACACTCACTTCAAAACTTCATAACTTTCAATCCAGAAATTCAAAAATTACAAACTTTATATCATTGGAAAGATAAGAGAAAGTTCTACAATTTTATCAAGACAATTTTAACAAATTCTGCCTAGATCAATACATTTTATTTATTTAAGTTTCAGAACACACTTTTCATTCCTTTATTCTCTTATCTTCTCTCTACTGTCAATACTTCTATAAAATTTTCAAAAGACCCGAAAACCAACAATACAAACCATACCTACAAAACTCCCAACTTAACCAATTTACTTCAGATAAGTCTATCTAAAGGTCTTCCAACATCCAATAATTTTATTTCCAACACAAAGCCATCTTAACAGAAGAGGAATTTTTTTTACACATACAAAAGAGAAACTCAGCAACTTTCACTATCAATTTTCAACAAAACAGACTTGGTGCATATCTTCATACTTCATATCAGAAGCCACATCAGTAGCATAATACAAAAATTACATTCTTGAATATTCATGCATGATATACTTCTAAATACCATAAGATTCTAAACTAACTAGTTACAAAAGTCTGAAATTCTTGCAGTTGCCAAAGTTTTGCAAGAGTTCAATGATTTGCTTTGTCTGTACCTGAAGAGTAGAAAAAAATTTGTGGGGTGAGCTGGGAAGCTCAGTGGCTAATATGTTTATAGTCAGCGATAATGAACCGCACACAATCAAGCACACACACACACACACACACACACACACACACACACAAACACGACTCTCTTCTTCTAGTTTCTTCCACGACTCTCTCTTTTTTTGTCTTATTAGTTTAAGACAAAATTTAACTTTCCAATCTTACCCTTCTTTATTCAATCTAATAACTTCTATCTCCTTATCTTCATTCTAGTTCTTCCTTTTAATCTATGCTACCTCATGAAAATAAAAATAGACTAATTTAAACTTAAATAAATTTCTAATTCATAAATTGTACTATATGCTTTCTAATTTAATAAAATAAATTCTAGGAACATTCGAGGTCCAAAAAATAGGCACTTATCTTATAATAATAACGATGCTTAATAATCTCTTAATATACTAGTCTTACCATGTACTCATCCCAAAAAGAATAACCGAAGTGATGGAGAAACTATTCAGAAGCTTGTTATGGTCTGAGGACTATAACGCTAAGCTAAATATGAAAATGAACTAGGAGGAGCGTTGCATGCCTAAAGCAAAAGGAGGCTTAGGAACATCTATAATACAATCTATTAACAAATGCCTTCCAGCAAAGAGATTATGGAGGCTGATAATAAATACAAACTCTATACGAATATAATGGGTATATAGACATTATACAAGAGGGAATAACTTATAGATGATAAAACCGAGTCATGACTCTTCTAAGAATAGAAGCAAATTCTCAAACTAAGGGACTCACTTGAATCATTAATCAAAATGAGAGTACGTAATGGATGAAACACCTTATTCTAAAGTGAGCTTGCTAATTAAAAATAGAGCTTGTGTTTGTAATGGTTGAGTTAGGGAGATGTTGCAGGGACTTCGAAACTATCAACGTAACCCTAATAAGGAGTATGAAATTGTCTGGACTCTACATCCCTTTAGTCATTTCTCTACCAAATCATGTATGAATCTCTTTAGAAACACAAAAAAGAGGGTTTTATAGAGCAAGATTATTTGCAATGGTTATCAGGACACAAAAGTTTCCTTTGTTTTTTTGGATGGCAGTGAGGAACATGCTCTTAACATTGAAGCACATCAAAAACCACATAGGGATGGCGATGAACACCATATATACACTGTGTTCAAACTTGCTTGAAATGATTGACCATTTATATTTTAAATGCCCTTTCTCTGATTTCATATGGAGGAAAGCATGAGACAAATGTGGAGTTTGTTGGCCTTTGACAAGCTGGGATCAAACATTCCAATAGGTAAAAAATAAACAAGGAAAGATAACAAAGCACTGATATGGATGCTTCTCGAGTGCATTATTTATAACATATAGAGATTATGTAACCATAAGGTTTTCAAAGACTCTAAGCAGGATGTAAGCCTAGTCTCTTAAAGGAACATGTTATGGATTAAGGCATTAGCAAAGGTTAACGGAAATAACCTACTCTTTTTGAATGAACTCAACAAAAAAAGGAATATTTAAGGTGACCTATCTCATTTCTTGTGTCTATCTAAGAGTGATTAAACTACTAGCTAACATTTTAATAAGTTAGAATCCTATAAACATTATACTAATTCAAGGCTTATATTTAAACCTTTCTACTTTTGGGCAAAACCTAGTAATTCAATCCTTTAATTTCCAAAAAGTATATCAGAATGCGTCTTGATCAATTATAATTATCCACTAAAAATGCTAATTATTTTGACAATAACGCATTATAGGGCCCACATCCTGTCCTTAAGTATAAAAAGTATTTTATGTTAATAACTTGCAAACAAGCTAGGAAAATTTATAAATTGTTTATATATATATATATATATGTTTCATAATTTTCAGAAACCTTTATCTTTTCAAAGTTTGATTTAAAGTCAAGTTTTTACAATTAGAAGTTCGTCTGAAAAAAATATACAAAATTTATTATAGACAACTATTTCTAATATATATTTACGCCCTTTTAACTTAAAATAAAGCTTTCTTCATTTTAACATGCAATAAACATGATATTCAAACATTGATTCCACATGTGTTGATCTACATTGGTGATATACTATTGTTCTCTCGTAATAAAATTCTCATCAAAAGTTGTTACAACGATTTTATAAGATTGTTTGAAGATATGGTATCATTCTCTCTATAAGAAAGATGCAAATATGAAGATCTCAAATCATATTTCTTTGCATGAATATCATTGATGGAAAGTTTGATCCACAACTCCACATTAGATAGGAATTGCTTAAGTTCCTAGATTGAAATTTCACCAAAAAGCAAGTTCAATAATTTTTTTAGTTTTTAGTTATTTTGGTGACTTGGTTTCAAAATTATCTTGTTTAGCTTTTTCATTGAGACAACTTATAAAGAAAAGTACTCCATAAAAGTCATACAATTAGTTTAAAGTTGTACAAAAATAAAAGATAAATAGCTTATCACCTCTCAATCTTTCCATTAATAGCAAAATAATATTATAGATAAACTCTAGTGATAGATAGTAGGAAGCATTTCTTTTATAAGGAAAAAAGAGGAAATGACATATGTGTGTACAGGAGTTCTTAATTCAAAGATTTAGGAATGGACTATCACTTTATGTATAAAAAGGTCTTATGTAAAAGCGATGGATAGAAAAAAATTGGAGTTTCATATGGCAGTTCATCACTTTTTTATTGAAATAACATATCATTTTTTCTAAAGATGTTATAGTTTAAACAAATAACTATACAACTATCAAGATAAGTTAAATGGTTCTCTAAGTACAGTTTTGATGTTAAGCATATAAAAGGAGATAATAATCTCCTTCTAGACATTTTATTAAGGCATTTGAAACATCTTACCTTATCTCAGCTAATTGATGTTCTTGCTATAGTATAAAACAAATCCCTTACTTCCCTTACACTTTAAGTTTAGTTCAAAAATTTTA
>JAOQMS010000005.1:11342638-11361086 GCA_027563885.1 Erythroxylum longipes
TAGAACTCGATTTCATAAGATAATTTGTAGCCCTATTTCTCTAGTTTAATCCAAATTAAGAATCACCTCATTTGGATGGCTAGAGAAACTTTTATAGCTAAAATACCAAAGCATGCTCAGTGACTATGTTCCAACTACATTTTCCAGCTTACCACTTCCAAGATTTCACATATAATAGTTCTAACTTCCAAGAAAAGTTTTGGGGTCCAACATCTTGTACAAATATTTATTCATAACTATATTCTTAATTAGCTCCTATAATTTTTTAGGGGTTTTAAAGTTAGTGGTCCTATTTAAAGATTCACTTGGATGGATAACTTAATCCACTATGAAATGTTTGAATTTGTCATACTAAATCAAGTTCATGGTGTGGGCACTTTCTCAATATCTCCTCCCATCTCTCACAAGTATCATATGACATCTCGTTCTCTAATTATTGAAAGGAAAAAATGTCATTCTTGAGTTTTGTTGTTTGTGCTAGAGGAAAATATATGGCTAAAAACCTTTAAGAAAGACCATTCAAGTAGTAATAGATATAGAAGACAAGTGTTTAACCATGATTTAGCTCTATCATTTAATGTAAAAGGGAATAGTCTCAACTGATAGTATCCTTCAAAGCTCTATTAATCTTGTAAGAATCATAGATCTCCAAAAGGCTCCATTAAAATAGATCTCCAAAAAGTGCTTAATCCTCCTGTGGCAAGTCATCATGTTGCTCAAGTACTATTGAACCATTTAAATCATGTTGGTTTAATTGAAAATTTTTAGCCTGTGGTCTTAGCTTAATAATGCTAGGCTCTGTCTCCCTAAGCGATGGTTTAGCGTAATCCCCTATAATACACTTCCTCTTTGTCCCTCCATCGTGTTTGATATTTGTATCTTCAAAACTTTTAGGTCTCTCTCTCTCTTAAATTTTGAAGTAAAATCCTTCTAATTTTTAGATCTTTATTAATTAGTACTACGAGACTACTACTAAAAATAAATTAATGTACCTAAATATTAAAATTCAATAAACGAACACAAGATCACGAAAAAAAAGTTCTAAAATAAATAAATTTAAAAATAAAGAATAATTAATTAGATTAATAAAAATAAAATGTTCCTAATATCCTAATCTTCAGCAATGATACTAAAAACTTAATGTATTTTACGTAAATAATTGAAAAGATCGACTAGACAAATGCACATAACATTCTTATAATATAGCCTAATGAATATGGAGTATAGTTTATGTGAGGACTATGATTATTAGTAATAAGTAATCTTTTCTACTATTTAATCTAACAAAATTAATGATTGTAATAAAAGAAATAATTAATTGAACTAAAATTCCTAGTCTACAATAGCGAACCAAAGCAATAAATAAGACAAAAATAATCGATTGATAAACAAGACCCAGATGAAGAATTTAAAAAGCTTCGATCTTTTAAACAAAAGAGGAACTAAAATGAAAGAAAGATATAATATATTCACAAAGCTTTTTATGCTTTAGTCTTGCGGACATATTTTATTATTCATAAACTTCGGAAATTGCCATTTACATAGTTAGTCTTAAAGAACAACAGTTAATAAACACCGAATGCGCATGATCAGCTTTAGTAGCAAACATCACAACAATGAATCAGTAGCACAATCATCATGCAAATCAAAGGCCACATCAACTTACAAGTCCAGACTCCTTAATAAAGACTACTGCAATATAATGTGGAATGGATAAGCCTATTCTTTATAAGCTTCTAATGTTTGGCTTTCAATACCTATAGCTCTTTGTAGCTATTTTGGAACTTTGCTTGCTATTCATGGCCTAATTCATTATTATTATTTCCTAAGAATGAAACAAATATTTTCCATATCCTCTATATTAGTATATTCCATTTCTAATCTCATTTCCTCCAAGGATGCCATTATTTTAATGATAGCCAAGAGGAGCAGGAGATTCCCTCAGCTCCTTCCCCTGATAGCGTATGTCCGAAGCAAAGTGATTGACATCTCTGTGATGGGCTTCGTCGGCTCTAACTACCTGAACAACATCTCGTAGGGTGGCGTTGGGGGCCAAGCGCCAGTAGTCAATGGCAATAGCAGGGGCAGGGACGTTTTCAATGTTGCCCTTGTCCATTTCCTTGAGGAATTCGGTGTAGGAGTGTATAGCTTCCTCCTCCAGATACCCCACCATCCTATGAGCGAACTTTGGCGATATGACATACCCAAGAAAGTACGCATTGAAGAAGATGCCTTGCACTGCGAAAACAAGTGCACGTTCGTACCACCTTGGCTTCGCCACCTCCATGAATGTCATCAAATGCATACGCTCATTCTCAGCCTCCTCAAGCAGAGCTTTGATCCACCCGCCGCTGTGCTCGAACCGTCGCAGTGACTGGCAGTGCAGTAGCATCCCTCCCACCATCCCCGGCACCGCTGCCACTGTTTCTAGCATCATTGCCCGGCACCCATATCGCCTCTGTCCGTTTCCCGTCACAAAACACAAAACAATAAAGATCATACGTCTCCGTTACAAAACTTGTGAAACCAAAGAGCCCAATTAGAATAAGAAATGAAAGCGAAACAGGTCCAATCCATGGATTTTCTCACAAGTTACTAATAGACAATGAAATAATATTCTTAGAGCATTATGAACACAAATTTATTGTTATAATTAGCGCTGTATATACTGAAACATAAATTGAAAGGATGTATATATGTTAATTCAATCAAGAACAAATAAAAAGGATGTATATATGTTAATTCAATCAAGAAGAACAAATAAAAAGGATGTATATATGTACATATATACCTGAAAGAACAAGTCAGTGGGCCACCTGAGAGCTTTGACAGTCCAGAAAGCCATCTTATCCAAGAACGTCGTTGGAACGTGATGCTTCTTCAGGTCTATTGACAAGTCCGCCGCATACGTCTCCCATGGCTATCGTTTTTAAGAAACCAAAGTTCCATAATATTAACAACCAATTACTTTTACGTTAATAATAACAAAAAAAGATAGGAACGATCAATTTAGTAGTTTTATGAACATTAACTGAATAGTGTAAAATATTGCGACAAGTATACATTTGCTCCCTTAATCATATTTGTTATTACTATTGATTTTGGCCAAATACTCCTAAACTAACTTACCCTAAAGCAACTCCATTTCCACTCAGTACCATCCTCTTTAGTTATCTTGCTAGTCTTCACGCCCCAGTAACTCACTATCCCCTTCTCCTCTTCCTTCTTCCCTCCGCTGGTCAGCGGCGTCTCCTTCTTCTCCTCCTCCTGCTCCTTCTCCGTCAGCGTCATAGTGCTAGCCTTGCGCACAGTGCCGAAAACCGGCGCCCTGATCCAGAAAGCAGTTACATCGGAGATAACGGCTCCTGTCGGAGTTCCATGAAGGATTCTCGACGACGTTGATGCCTTGGAGGTAACCGTTGAGAAGTAGCGTATTCCGACCGCCGCCGCAACGGTACCTGACAGCCTTATTGCACTAGATTTACAACCGATCATGATGTTCACGAATGTGAAATCAAGTATGACGGTTTTGGTACGTGTGTATATATATATATATGCAGTTATGAATGGCGGTGGTTAGAGCTGACGACGTTGACTTCACGTAATGAACATGATCGTGGGCCAGGCTGGAAGTGCTGAATGACGGTGTAACCCCTACGAGAAGTGAAACGGGTATGGGGTTAATAGGAACAGTTGATAGGGCAGTGTTAGGAATTGAGAAAGAAGCTTCCAGGGAATTTGGTGTTTCTAACTTGGCGACCAAGTTTCAAACAGACTTTTGTTTATTTATTTGCCAGTTGTATTTGTAACGTCAAGAAGCTTATCTGTGCAATTTACGTATTCTGACTGCCAAGCCATAAAACGTAAGTTTCTGGATTTCCATTTCTCTTGATTTCTTATATAAAAAAAAAAAACTCCCCAATCTAGCCATTATTAATGTTCTTACAGATTACTTTTAACATGATATAGATTATCCGAGCATACTCTGTTTTCTTAAAATCTTGTAAATAATAACAAGTTATACACTTGTACACGGATGCAAGGCTTTGAACGCACTTGAATTAGTGGTAATATAACATATAAATACCATGAAGTCTTTATATAAATATTTATTATTTAAAAAAGAGATCAATTAGTAAGGATTTTTAATCAAACTTGTGGGCCTATATGTGTATAATTGCGTATAAAGACTATCATATAAAGTTGAGCTTAATTAATTAAAGTGGTCTAATATGGTTATAGTACTTTTTGGCTTTATGCATCTATTTTAAATGTAGGCTTTATATGTGTAGAGACTAGGTTTATAATTCTAGTTTTATGATGAGCCAAACTAAAAATTAGATTAGGGTTTTATCTTAATAAAAGTAGTTATGGTCCTCAAATTAAACATACGCACAATTCCTTATGACATTTCATCATCAGAGAGAATACAAAGAGTTAACAAAAAAACTCTGAAAAAGCGATGTTCTAATGTAAAAGACAAACCATAAGACTTTAGTGTAGATTTCACAATAAATTCAATTATGCTTCCGTAATAGATCTAAGTACTTTTAATGATTTGACATAATTATTTTGTGATCGGTGACAATTTTAACAATTAGGGATTAAATTCTAAAGCCATATCAGAGTCTCTTTTATATTAGATCATTGAGAATTTTTAATTATTTGTCTTCCATATTTATTATGGATTTAGTGAACATATAAGGGCCAAAAGTATTGATTTTTTTTAATTTGGTAACTTTACATTGACGGTGGCGTGTGGTGATGTTGATGGATAAAAAGAAGCAAGGAACACATTAGGGATTTGTTTTTGTTAACTATTCAATGCATTGTGTGGATTCAAATTACGATTGGATGTTTTGAGAAGGTTGTTTTCAAAAGCCTTTCATCTTTATCCGATAACCAATAAAGGTTCTTTCTGTTTTTATTAATAAAGTCACACCAAAAACTAATGTATTTGGGTTAGCTTCTTGGAAAGTTTTAAATTTATACTTATTAGTATACATGTTACGGATTAATATTACGAGGAATGAGTTTTGGGTTCCAAAATTTATAATTTTTGGTTTAATTTGTAAAATTTTGACCTAATTCTTAATTTAAGCTGACAGGATTGTCAGTGTCATAGTATCAAGAAATTGAAGCTATGACACTTTCATACAGCATACGCAAAATTTGGGTATTTTAATTTAACATTTTGGTAATTTAAAAATATATATATAGCATTTGAAATTAAATTAATTGAAGCAACATGTTGCTAAAACAACCTCTCTTGTGAAAATTAATTTAACTTAGATTGTTAAAAAGTTTTGTGTGTATGTTATTCATGTAAATATTAACTAGCCCAAAGGAAAGTTAATATTTGCCCCGAATTGCATATACACTTATGATGGTAAATGTGTGGCAATTATTCAGTATAACTTGTGAACATTAAATCAGTTCAAAGAAATGTTTATTGTTTGACATGCCTTATTGCAGGTGTTTGATCACTACACCAAGGTACCACTTACAAGTTAGTATTTCTGTCCAAAGACTAAATATTAATGTTATGCTAGGTATCTTGTGATAGGGCCCTACCATTATTTGTATATAATTAATTTGGCATATTATAGTTTTGTTTATATGAGTAATTAGATTTTGTTTGTTTTGTTCTCTATTCAATTCCTGGTTCTACTGCAAATATCTCTACTTGTATTAATTTAATTCTTATGCTTAATGACACCAATTTTAAGTAATGGAAGGATAATGGTTTGATTGTACTCGGAGTCATGGATTTAGATCTTGCTTTACCAGTCGATCAACCTGATCCACTTACTTGTAAGAGTACCTTTGATTAAAAGAGGGAGATGGAAAAGTGGGAAAGATCGAATCGTATGAGCTTGATGATCATGAAACGTGTCATTCCATAAGCTTTTCGGACCACTATGTCCAATCAGATTACTACAGCTAAAGGTTTCTTTAAGAATCTTGAGAAAAGATTTGCCAAAAATGAAAAGGTTGAAACAAGTACACTTTTGACAAAGCTTACCTCAATAAGGTATGTAGGAAAAGGAAACATAAGATAGTACATTATGGAAATGTCTCACATTGCTTCAAAATTGAAAGCACTTAAATTGGAATTATCCGAAGACTTGCTAGTGCATCTGGTTTTGATATATCTTCCAACACATTACAGTCAATTCAACGTAAGCTATAACTGTCAAAAGAAGACATGGTCTCTTAATGAGTTCATCTCACACTATGTCCAAGAAAAGGAAAGGTTGAAGCATGATAAGGAAGAAAGTGCTCACTTGGCCACAACATCTAAGGACAAAAGGAACAAAAGAAAGAAAACTAAGGAAGCTGCGATTCTAGCAACACAAAAGAAACAATAAAAGGAAGAAAATCCAAATGGTTGTTACTTCTATGGAGCTGAAGGTCATGTAAAGAAACAGTGTGCCAATTATCACGCATAGCGTGCAAAGAAAGGTATGCTTCTTATTTTGGTTTATCCTGAGGATAATTTGACTTCGGTACCTAGACACACATGGTGGTTAGATTCTGGTGCAACAACTCACATCAGTGTGTCTATGAGTTGCCAAAAATCAAGTGATGGTGAAACATACATCTATGTAGGTGACGATAAGCCGGTAGAAGTCGAAGCAATAAGGACTTTTAGATTATTGTTAATAACTGGATTTTATTTGGATTTAGTTAAGACTTTTGTTGTATCATATTTTAAACGAAATTTGATTTCTATTTCTGCTTTGGACAAATTTGGTTATTGTTGTTCATTTAGAAATGGAATATTTAATCTATTTCAAAATTCAAATTTGGTTGGTGCCGATTCTTTAGCAGGTTATGATAATATATATATATGCTTGACATTAATGCTTGCCTCATTGTGGTATAAGAGATTAGGTTACATCTCTAAAAGAAGAATTGAGAGATTTATGTCTAAAGGAATTCTGGATCCCCTTGATTTAATAAGTTTTGATACTTGTGTTAATTGCATTAAAAGGAAACAAACAAATGTTAGGAGATTGGGTGCTAATAGGGCTTCAGACATATTAGAACTTATCCATACAGATATTTGTGGGCCATTCCACGACATTTTGGAATAGTCAACCGTATTTTATAGCATTCATAGATGACTTCTCGTGATATAGCTACCTTTTCGCATCCATGACAAATTACAGTCTTTGGACGTGTTTTTTAAGGCTGAAGTTGAGAACCAACTCGACAAAAGGATTAAAAGCGTCATATTTGACTGTGGTGGTGAGTACTACAATAAATTTGACTGATCAAGTGAATAACTCCCATGACTGTTTGCTAAATTCCTATAGGAATATGGTATCATCCCACAATATACTATGCCAGGTTCACTTAGCATGAATGGTGTCACTGAAAGACGAAACAGAACGCTTAAGGATATGGTGAGGAGTATGATTAGTCATTTTACCTTGCTAGAATCACTCTGAGGAGAAGGACTAAAGACTGCAGCATATATACTCAACAAAGTTTCAACTAAAGCAACTGATAAGACCCCTTATGAGCTTTAGACAGGCAAGAAGCTTAGTTTAAAGCAGTTGCACATTTGTGGATTTCTAGCTAAGGTAAGGCCTTATAGGCCAAATGAAAAGAAAATGGAATCAAGGACTATTAGTTATTACTTTATTAGATATTTTGAAAGATCTAGGGGTTACAAGTTTTATGATCCCGCTAATAAGGCAATTTTTGAGATAGAAAATGCCCGATTTTTTTAGGATGTTGAGTTTACAGGGGGAGAAAGGATTAACGACTTTGTTTTTTGAAGAGGAACATGTTGAACTTCCTCTAATTGCTATTGACAATGATCAGGGTCAGGTTTCCATTCCTGACATTGTTCAAGAAGCAGTTCCTGATCAAGGCAATGTCGTGGAAACTCCTCCCTAAGTTTAATTTATTCTAGAAGAACAAACTCTACAACCTCAATAACCTATGCCATTTAGGAGATCCATTAGAGAGAGGAGAAGTGCTATTCCAGATGATTATATTGTATTTGTTCAAGAACGTGAAGTTGACGTTGGCATGGTGGAAGATAATCCAATTAACTTCCATTAAGCTATAGAAAGCTCTAACTCTCAAAAGTGGATGGACGCCATAAATGAAGAGATACAAGTCCATGAAGGACAATGATGTTTGGGACCTTATACCATTGCCTGAAGGTGTGAAACGTATTAAATGCAAATGGATATTTAAGACCAAGAAGGATTCGAAAGGCAATGTAGAAAGGTACAAGGCTCGTCTTATCACAAAGGGCTTTACACAAAAAGAAGGCATTGATTATAAAGAGACTTTCTCTCTGATTTCTTCGAAAGACTCTTTCAGGATAATAATGGCATTAGTGACATATTTTGATCTTGAGTTGCATCAGATGGATGTTAAAACAATATTTCTCAATGGTGACATTAATGGGACGATTTATATGGTGTAACTAAAAAACTTTGTGTCAGGAGATGCAAAGCAAATAGTTTGCAAACTAAAGAAATCCATCTATGGACTTAAGCAGGCATCTTGTCAATGGTATCACAAATTTCACCAAGTTGTCATCTAGTTTAGTTTTGAGATGAACTTAGCTAATGATTGTATATACCATAAGCTTAGTGGGAGTAAGTACATTTTTCTAGTTTTATATGTCAATGACATATTGCTTACCACTAATGATATAGGCTTATTGCACAAAACCAAGAGATTTCAGTCAAAGAAATTTGAAATGAAAGATCTTATTAATGCCTCTTTTGTTTTAGGGATTCAGATACATCAAGAACGCTCTCGAGGTATTCTTGGATTATCACAAAAATGTTATATTGAAAAGGTACTTAAAAGGTTCGGATTGCAGGATTGTAAACTAAGTGATACCCCTATGTCTAAGGGAGATAAGTTCAATTTAAGTCAATGCCCCAAGAATGACTTTAAAGCTAAGGAAATGCAGAAGATTCCTTATGCTTCGACTGTAGGAAGTCTAATTTATGTTCAAGTTTTTAAGCATCCGAATATTGTATACATTGTTGGAATGCTAGGGGAGATATTTAAGTAACTTGGGATTGGATCACTAAAAAGTAGTCAAATAGGTCATGCGGTACTTGCAGAGAATGAAAGACTATATGCTCATATACAAAAAATCGGATAAGTTGGAGATCATTGGTTATTCTGATTCTGATTTTACTGTATGCCAAGATAGTAGGAGATCCCTTTCAGGTTGTATCTACCTGCTTGCTGGAGGAGCTATTTCCTAGAACAGTGCTAAGCAAAAACTTTAGCTTCTTCCACCATGGAAGCAGAGTTTATAACGTGTTAGGAGGCATCCAACTATGGGATATAGTCGTAAAACTTTCTTATGAGGTTGCGCATTATTGACTCTATTGAAAGACCACTTAAGTTATTTTGTGATAATAACTCCGCAATGTTATATTCCAATAACAATAGGAGCCTAATAAAGTTGAAGCACATCGACATCAAGTTCCTAATTTTTAAAGAGAGAGTTCAGAGGAGAAAGTTATCTATACAACACATTGGATCAAACTCCATGATTGTAGATTCACTTACTGAAGGAGCGCCACCCAAGGTCTTTCATGAACACACTGCTGATATGGGTGTTGCATATTTTCAAGATATATATTTTCAGTGGAAGTTTGTATTATAGATGCTTTTCAGATTAGGCATTTTTCACTGTTATTTTGGATACAGTTTTTGTTTAATTTGTTCAAGGTTATTTTCAGCTTTAAGATATTCAGTTTATTTTGTCTCTAAAATTATTTCAGATTGATCTCACTAAAGCATAAGGTTGGACCAGCTGGAAATAAGCTTACTAAGATCATGCTACTTATAATTTCCATGCTTTATCCATGTCATTTGGTTATATCAGCATATGTGACCATTGATGGGTTTAGTTACGTTAAATGTAGCAAAAGTTGCTTTGATCCTATATTGGTATGATTGATGGACCAGATTGTTTAGGGATGCATACAGTAATAATAGCAAAATTCTGAGTCCTCATAAGATTAATACACAATTTTAAGGTAACAAATATAGCCCAAGTGAGAGATTGTAAGGATTTTTAATCAAACATATGGGCTTATATGTGTGTAATTGTGTATAAAGGCTATCATATAAAGTTGAGCCCAATTAATTAAAGTGGTGTAATATGGTTATGGTATTTTAGACTTTATACATCTATTTTAAGTGTGGGCTTTATATATGTAGAGACCAGGTTTATAATTTCTAGTTTTATGATGGGCCAAACTAGAAAATAGATTAGGGTTTTACCCTAATAAAAGTGGTTATGGTCTCCAAATTAAATGTATGCAAAATTCCTTCTGAAATCCCATCATCAGAGAGAAAACAGAGTTAGGGAAAAACTTTGAAAAGGCTATGTTCTAATTTGGAAGACAAACCGCAAGACTTTAGTGCAGATTTCACAATGAATTCAGGTATGCTTCTATAATAGATATAAGTACTCTTGATGATTTGACATGATTATTTTGTGATTGATGACAATTTTCACCATTAGGGATTAAATTCTATCACAATTTACTAGATATTATTTTTTATAACTTTATTCGTTTATCTGTCGAAGATTAAATACTATAAAATATTTCAACATTTAGTTTTATAAGTTTATTAAGAAAGTTTATAAAGAAGACTAATAGTTCCGTTTTAGCCTATAACATCATTCTTAGTCTCAGATGTTTGAGCCTAGCATCAAATCTTGAAATTTTCAAATTTATCAAAATTATACTATATTATTTGACCTCTATTGTAAATTTGTGTTAGTTGATTTCGAGAATCTTACAGTTGACTATTATAAATTCATGTATCTTTTCTTAACAAGTATGGAATCAGTAAAGGATGTACTCTTTGTAACCTCAATTGAATTTAGATTATGCAAATCTTTCAATAATAATTGAGAACAAACAATAGCAACTATAAACTTTGGTTTAACTCTCCAGTATAGACTTTCGCTAGTAAAAACTCACAAAATTAACTTCAAATCATCTCAAAGCATACAATAGGCTAAATCCATACAAGATGAAACCTATTATTAAACCTTTAAGTCCAAGTTATAGAATTGTGCAAGTGTTGGCCAACCTCGACTAATGCTTGGCACTTAGATTAATGAAACGAGGCAAAGATCTACGAGAACTCGAGACAAAATAGACTTTATCGACAAAAGAGTGAGAGTAGACGAGAGTTAGCATACAATAGTTCTCATTGGCATGAATCTTCAATGAGAGACAAGATTCGATGTGAGACTAAAGATGATGGCGCAACAATATCTTGAGGGTGTGCAAAGGCACTTAACTTTTTTTTTTAAAAAAGTTTTAAGGCATGTAAACGTGCAAGGTTATTATACGATGGCTCAGGTTATTGTTAGCTTAGTGCATAGAGTAGTGAGACTGCATTATGAATGTATTGGATGGACCATATACAAAGATAGCTTGGGATGGCTAAACCAAAGGCTTATCAAGACACTAGGTCAAAATACAAAGATGTGGTAACATATGGAAAGAACATGAATGTAGTAGTCTAAGAAAGTGAGAGCACTACCAAACAAAGTGGTAGCACTTCTTTAAGTAGTCAGAAAGTGAGTTGGATGATCTGGCAACATATTGAGATCTTCTAAACACTTATCTGATCATGTGCAAAATAAGAGTTAGTGGCCTAAAATGGATAACTGCCCACTAACCTGGTGGAGTTAGTGAAAGAAGTAGTAACAGTCTACTAACTTGGCGGGTCAATGGAGAAAGTGAGTAGCTTTAGCTTGCTCAGTCCATAAGTTCTTGTAAATCTAAATAAAGGCATTATTTGTAGTTTATTTAAGATAACTTGGTGTACATTTAATCATTCGTAAGAGAGTTGAGAGTTTCGAAGGAAACTTCTTGTTTAGAGTTTCAAGTAGAGAGTTCTTTAAGTGGTACTATTGTAAAGTTCTTTAAGGAGAAAGTCATTTGTTTTTCTTTTTATTGTATATTTGTATCTTTTATGAATAAATCAGTAAAAAGTTGTCTTTGTCATTTCTTTCTTATTTATCCATTTGCTTGTTTTTGCAATATTGAGAGTGTTATTGAAATATTTGAACATGAGTGGCATGAGAAGTTCTAAAATTAATAAACTTATTCATAAAAAATCATAAGTGAAGATTGAGTTGAGCTGTGAGACTTAAACTTGATTATCATATAAGGACTTGGGCAAATTTACTCTAATTTTGTCTCATTTGAAAAATTCTTTGTGACACCTACCATAATGAATCGATGAGGAGGGAAACGTTTACAAATCAAAAAAACATTTTAGCACTATCTGTTATATACCATCACAAATCAACATTGTTTGATATGTCATAAGAGTAAGACTAAGAGCGTACTTATATCAATTTAGATATCCTTTTCACTAAAGATATATTTTTGGTTCCCTTAACATTTAAATTTAAGTTATTACCCCTAGAGGCCTATAATATAATGATATAAAAATGTGACAGTATGATACATTCAAGAAAATGTTAGATTTGCATAGGGCAATAAATGCAATCAAAAATGGGTTTTTTTGTACACTTTGACAGGCCCTTATAAAGATTAGTACTTGATGCTTCTAACAGGCTTAATGGCGAACTTAAGAAAATTAAAGAATTGATATGAGACTCACTTTATGAGAAATTGATGTAAGCCACTCGACTCAATAACTCTATTCGAAGTAATCAAAAGTCAAATGAGATCTTTCAAGACTACACGTGAAGATTGATTTTTGAAGTCACACAAATACCTAACTGCAGCATTTTTATCATATTTATTGCTTTCAAGAAAAGGTTGAAAAAGCACCAACCCCTTTGTGAATCTTTGCTTGTGGATATAAACCATATATTTGAAAAAACTCAAGAGAAGAAACAAAGATACATTGACCTAAAAAGAGGCTAAATTATATCAGAGCATCCAAAGAGGTCTTTAAAATACAAATTGTTAAGATGTGATATTATATGTTTGGCATTATTTGTATTCTAATATATTTGGCAAAGATGACATCGAAGTTATTCAAATTTAAATATATCTAGTTGACTAAGGATGCAAGATGAAGGAACAACTAGTTAAAGAAATTGACTATTTAAGGAAGAGCTAATGCAACAATGAACAACAACAAAATGAGACAAAAGCTTGCAAAGCTATATTGTTAAACTCATCAAAAGCATATACATTCTTGAAATTGATATCTTTGTAAAAAATTCTCTTGTGCGTTAGAAAGTGAAATTCTGTTGAGTGAGATTATTGAAGCTCATGTTGAGCAAACCTCATTTTTATTTCAGAGCTTGTAGAGGCTAGAGAAATCCTACTAGTGTAAAAGGTTGAAGAACCTTGAAAAATATTAACTTGTGAGCTTAGAGAGGCTCGTCAAATTACTACTTGATTTTATAATGAAACACTCAAGTTGAATATTTGGAGGTTGGACGTAGGCTTGGGTTGTAAACCGAACTAGTATAAATCAATTGCGTACTTCTTCTCTTTCTCTTTGTGTCTTTTATATTTCCCCATTATATTGTGTGTATGTTCATTTCAGGAAGAGGCGCCTTCATTTTTATAATAGGTTCCTTCTGTTTTCGACTTGCTGACGGTTCCTTTCATTTTAACAGGCACCTTCTTTTTATTGTTTCAGCAGGACTCATACTTTAGCATGCTCCTGTCATTTAATAGGCTACTATTGTCTGACAGACTCCTATTGTTTCAATTTTTAACAGGCCCCTGCCTTTATATGATTTGAAAGTAAATTGCAATTTTTTTGGTCACAAACAATTCACCCCCTCTTGCGTATGGTTGCTTTATCATTTATAAGCTCAAATATTTCTCTTATAATCTCTTGTGTAGTAATAATAGGTTTGATAAGAGCGACATTATCTTCATAAGGAAGGACCATGTATATGGTCGGATGATAACATATTGCTCCATGGTGTTTAACTTGGTAAAGAAATAAACTACTATAGACTTAAGGGTTTGATTGTTTTGACAGCAGTTTCCATTCTCAATTTTTAGGGAAAGAATTTTGTTGAAAGATTTCTCATAAAGCATATGAGTGTAGAAGTATTTAATGTTTTTTTTCCTTGAACAAATCCATTCTGACCAATCTTTTTGAACCAGTTGAGCTCTTCTTAAAGGATAGTTTACTCGTAATCTTTTCGTAGTTTTATTTGGCTATGTATATGGTAGGATCATAACATATTGCTCCATGGCGTTCAACTTGGTAAAGAAAGAAACTACTATAGACTTGAGGGTTTGATTTTTTTGGCAGTAGTTTCAATTCTCAATTTTTAGGGAAAGAATTTTATTGAAAGATTTCTCAGAAAGCGTATGAGTGTAGAAGCATTTAATTTTTTTCCCCTAAATGAATCCATTCTAACCGATCTTTTTGAACCAGTAACGCTCTTCTTAAAGGATAGTTTGCTCGTAATCTTTTGTTAGTTTTATTTTTCAATCTACCAAGTTTTTTGTAGTATCAATTCTCTTTGACACGTTGCGTTCTCTCAAGTTTTGTTGTTAGCTCTCTCTTTTGTTGGAAGATGCCTCCAAAAATATTCTTTTTCCAATCTGTCACCTATTCAATGTAGTTTGTGTTCGATATTTTTGGCTTTTCCCATAAAGTTGGACAACATTTAATTGTATTTTTTGGTCTTTCAATAACTTATCAGTTAAGTTACATAATTTGATATAGATAATGATAATAAAGTGTCCCAATAAATGATCTAAATCAATGGGTCCAAGTCTTGGTAGAAGATGGATCCCGATCATTATATACTGGACCCATATAGAGCATGTGATAGGGAAGCCCGATATGGATGCGATATATAAAAGTTAAGGTCTCCTACAGTTTCTCATATTACTCGTAAGCATAAGGATTTTTTTGACCTATTAACAGAGCTTACATTTTGATAAAACTATAGAAAGACGTTAACCGCGTCCTCGTGAACAGTTCCTGTGAAGACAGCAATAAATTCGGGCTCGTTTCGGCTTCTAAAAGCTTGTTTGAAGTCATAAAACTGAATTCAGGTATTTTTTGCATTTCTTCGTTTATTGTTCTTTCACGTTGGACTTGGGATACGTAACTAAGGTCTCATTACGTGTTATATGTGGTATCAAAGCAGTTACATAATCGGGTGGTTGAAAATGAAGATTTTTCAATTTTCCTCCATAAGGTTCTCAAAGAGTTAACTTCCATTTTAGTTTTTTCTTTCTTATTATTGCATGAAGTTGGTATAAAAGTGTTTAGCCCTGAGAAATAGGGTGAAAATGAGCTTAGGAGCTTGAAAAATATACCCGAACTGACTGGACGCGTATCTGACATTTGTGTCACACGTGCTAGTCTCAGTGGTCGCGTTTGTGCATAGCTGCGCGTGTGCAACATTCACCAAACATGTCATCATGAGGTCAGCAGCTAACATAAACAAACCACAAATTTTCAAATTTCCCATAAGGGTGCTTGGGGTGTTTTAGGTCAGTTTTTGGGTCCAAAAAATTTATAAAGTGAGTCTTTTCATTTTCTAGATTTATTACATTAGCAATAAATTAAAGTTTGACTCCAGAAAGAATGAATTGTGGTGTTCTGAAGCCGATTTCGAGTGAATTTTCATGCTTCAGACATCACATGAGGGAGATACTTCAAGTTTTCGTATCTCAGGTCTCATGTTCAGTGTGTTGGGATTGCATGATAGTCACTCGAAAAAAGAATTAAGACATTCTAAAGCTATTTTTGAGCGAATTTTTAGCAACGAACTTGCCATAAGAGAGATATATTAGGTTCTTGTGTTTTGGGCAGTCAGTTCATTGTTTGGGGACGCATGCTATTGCTTTAATGGGATTTTTCTGTTACAAAAGTCTCAAATAAATTTTTCAAAGAATGTCTTCAGCACTAGTTTGTGACAATGAGACTGTGCATTCTGTTTTTGCATTTATTGATGTTACATTATCACATATCTTATGCCCATAAAGAATATGAGGATATCATAAAAATGAATCCCTTGTGTTTGTGGACCTTTTGAGTGCTGATGAGGACGTAGTCACCAAAGTGGCCTTTTAAGTCAGTATTTTGAATTGTTTTGCTTGTATGTTAGGGGATGTCTATGATTTTATGTTTGGTTGTTCTACCAAAATGTGCTGGCATTACATAAAATTTTGAGACGTGCATAACGGCATAAGATAAAGGAAAGTTGTTGCTCAAGTGTTCTATTCGTCTAAAGGTGGTAGTGTCATAAGAGTTGCCGGTTTGTACTCTAATCGCTTTATGTAGAGGTCTAATTGCATATATTATGTATTCAACGCAAAGGTGCTTCATAATATGTATGATCGGGTTCTTAACACAAATACTACTTAATAGCTTTAAGTATCATCGTTGTCCTATAATTGTGTTGATCTAAATATTGTCATTTTGCAGTTTCGGTTAACAATATTAGTGTCACCATTGAAAATCTGACCAATTTCAATATGAAGAAGTGGATAGAGAATGTATTGAATGCTATGGAGATAGCTGAAATTGATATAGCCATATGGACGGATTGGCCATCTCCATCTACATCTATGAGCTCGAGAGCTCATAAAGCAGCTTGAGATTGGTCTAACAGATTATGTCTTATGAAGAGATCCATACCTAACTATTTATTTAATGGACTTCCGAACGCAGACATAGCAAAAGAGTTTCTTGGTAATGTCTCCCAAAGGCACATAGTCTCACCTAACGTTGAAATAAGTGCCTTAATGAAAAAATTATTCTCCATGACGTATACGGATGAAGAGGGAGTGCTGGAGTATATATCAAGAATGATCCATCTTCACAGTAGACTCAAGATGCTGAATATGCCTCTTCCTCATGTCTTCATAGTTCACCAGACTCTGAATACACTCCCTCTAGAGTTTAGTAATATGGTGATTTCCCATTGCGTTGTTGAGGAGGAGAAACTTAAGCTTGCTACTCCTACAATCCTCGATGCAACTAAAGGGAAGATAAAGATAAAGCCCGCTAAGATTAAAGGTAGAAAGTCTAAATCTTCTCTATATGTTGATGCTAATGAATCCAATGTTGGTAAAAGTTATGTGGACATAAAGAAGCCAACAGTATAAGGCCTAGAAGGAAAGACTAAGACCATCAGGTAACTCCTTAGCTTATCAATTTATGAATTTAATTTGCGATAGTTGCATTAAGTACTTAGTGGCTATAAAGTGGAGCATCTGATCATGGTGCTTCCACAATGCAGGGGTCATATCCAGGATAGAGCCAAATAAGGGGAGGGAGAACCTGGTGATTGACAGCAATGAAGAAGTTGATATGATATATATAGGGTATGTATGTACTAAACCTTACTGCAAGGTTCATTTTGGTTTTACACGACACATTTTATATTTGATCTTTATATCAAGTTTGGACAAAAAAGGTTAATGTTTTGTATTTAATGCTTCTGTTGTATAGTTGATGTTTAATATAAAACATATTGACACAACTTTCTTATCATATGGTTTGTATAGAATGTGTCTTACCCTGAATTAGATATATGCTTCTTTGTATTTTGTTGAACAAATAATCAAAATAAGAACCCTAATGAATGATAAGTCATATATGATGTGGCATAAAGTTTAACCCACATTTACAAAGCTAGGGTTGAGAGATTGATTAAGGAAAGCATCCTTTCAATTTTAGATAATGATGATCTAGAAATATGTGTTGACTGTGTAGGGGTAAGTTAACTAATAAGGAAAAGGGGTCAACTCGTGTTTCTGACTTATTGGGTCTAATACATACAGATATCAGAAGACCTTACATAGTTGCATTATCCAGCTCTAAATGTATTTTGACATTTGTCGATGATTATTCCCATTATAGTTTATGTGTTCTTGCTTAAAGACTGAAGATTGAGAACATTTTAAGAAAATTCATCAAAATATTCAGATTTGACTGTGGAGGAAAGTATCATGGCAAACTTGACGTTTTAGGAACTGAAAAGGTTCGTTCGCCAGATGTACGGAATCTATTGGTATAGTGACTTAATTCACTATGCCGAGTAGTCCTGAGCAAAATGACATATTACCGAAAGGCATAACAGCACCCTAAAGGACATGAAAAAGCCAATGTCGAACATGAATAATTTACCTGATTATCTAGAAGTGTGAAAACTCAGCCTTGCACACATTTGTGTATGGGGTTTGTCAGACCCCGTTATCGGAGTCTGACTCTTGCTTGCATGCTTGCTCTGATACCACATCTGTTAGACCCCGTTTCCAGAGTCTAACTTATCGCTCTGATACCACATCTGTCGGACCCCGCTTTCGAAGTCTAATGCTTTCATGCATACTTGCTCTGATACTATCATGCATGCAAACTATCGTAATACATAAGTTATCACTCAACGATAACACCTTGATCACTTTCGGAATTTCTTCTCAAAACTCCCCTTTATTAGTCTTAGCTC
>JAOQMS010000005.1:11362948-11375830 GCA_027563885.1 Erythroxylum longipes
CATTTTATGTTATGCCTTGAAAATGTCATGGCATTTTGTACATTTGGAAAAGCATAAGAAGCATGAGAATATGAAACTATGATTGATTTGAGCATGAATATTTGCTTTTATGTGGGCAACAGAGAAATCCGTTTCATTAGTCACGTGCACAATGACCTATAGCCTTCTCCCAGCTGTCTGCTTGTGGCCACGAGATCCTGAAAAATCGGACTCGTTTTGTTTCACGATGTAAACTTCGGTTTCGTCGTTTCGTTCCACGGAACTCTCGAGCCATATGTTATGCATTGCATTTTGATATGTTTGACATGATGAATGCTTACATAATTTGAAATATTGTAAATTTTGACAAGTAAAATGGTTTCCAAGGTTTTTGCTTATTTCTCGGTTATAAGCTTGTTACCTACGAGCTTTTAAGCTCACCCCTTTTTACCCCATCTTCAGGTGAAGAAAATGAGATCAAGTGATAAAGAGAGTCAAGCCATCGCTTCAAGTCACATATTTTGTATTTTAGGCTAGATTTTGTACTAATGAGGATTTTAGATCATTTTGAGTATTTTTAGATTAAGTATCTTATATATTTTGGGATTATGAGATATGGATATATTGTGGTTTGAAATGCCTTTATGGCTTTGTGAAAACTCTTATATTTTGATGTTGATGAATTATGAATTATGTATGGATGAATTTGAGTGGACATACGAATTTACGTATGGATAAGATTGAGTTGAAATTTGGTATACTTGAAAAAGCTATCGATTAAAGATGATGAATTTTGAGTAAGTAAGATATGTTATGGTATAAAAGCATGAAAACGAATTAATAATGGTTAAGATGTTTTTTATTGGATTACGCCTACGTTATGGTAATAAGCTCACGTTTTATGACCTCTGAGTTGGACTCCGGAAACGGGGTCCAATATGTTGTGGTATCAGAGCAAGTAGGAGTTAGACTCTGGAAACGGGGTCTAACAATAGGTGGTCAACACAGAAGATAAAAGTCAACTATGGAGGATAGAACATAGAGGATAGATTATAGGCCAAGGATTATAAGAAGGAGTAAGAGGTTATTTGAGTTGAAGTGTATCCTCTGTGTTACTGTTCACAGACTTCGTCTGTGGTACTGTTCACAGAGTATCGTTTGTGTTACTGTTCACAGACTTCATCTGTGGTATTGTTCACAGAGTATCGTCTGTGTTACTGTTCACAAACTTTGTCTGTGTTACTGTTCACAGATTATTGTCTGAGTTACTGTTCATGGTTATCTTCTGCCCTATTTTCGACCCTTCAAAAGATAAAATTGGCCTTTGAGGTCTTCATGAAAGTTGTAGATTTTGAAGTCCTCTTTCAATCTCTCTAAAGAAACCCTAGTTTGGATTCCTATATGAAAAGTTATACTAATAGCCCCGAAGTAGGTATATGTGTAAAGTGTGGACTCACCAACGCTGATCTTTGAAGTATTCAGGTTGAAAGGGATAAATGGATTAGTCGACCACCATCGTAGTAGTCGACTGTTCTAAGAGCTGAGTTAAGCCTAGAAAAGGAGAGTTTTGAGAAGACGCCCCGATAATGATAAGTCTTATGATTTTCTGAAGGTTGGACTTCGGAAACAAGGTCCAACAGATATGATGCAGAATTGATACTCCTCCACCTAAAATAGTAATGCCCGGTATACTGAAAATTGCAAAAAGAATAACAGCAAGATGAGTTGAAGAAAATGAAAAATCTTGAGTAAAAAATGGCAAGTGCATAAATACCGAAAATTTGATTTTCAAGGTCATAACTCCAAAGATTGCAACAACAACACCTCAACATGCTGAGGCTTCTTTACAGGCGTGTACACCTTACTTCAATCATATGAACACTGTATTATAAACATATAGCTACTAGTGTTTATCATTATGTTAATCAAGTTAGAACATAGGCAACTTCACAGGTATACTAGGTTTCAGTTTTATATTACTTATTATTAGTTTTAATGACTGACAAAGTTGTTTTTATCATAACTACAGTTAAGCGATGCGAATTTGGTTGATGATAATGTTGTAGTGAGTCAACAAAGCAATATTGTAAGCAATGTGTTTTTTTAATCAATTTTCAAGTTTAAATAATAACAAAGTATGTTTCTAATATTTTATCTTCCATTTTCTAGGTTGTAACATTTGGAGATGCCAATAAAAAAATGTCTGGAGATGTTGACCCACAAAATTTTCAATTATCATCTCAGTATTACTTCACAATAATTACAAGTTGAAGCAAGCAAAAGGATAACATCATTGACACTATCATTATAACCTGATCTTTCATAGTAAAGAACAAACGAAGCAAACATAGATTAGTTATATACATACAATGTAAATATTTGTGTTGTATATATACAAATGTTTATGTTGTTTACATACAATGTAAATATTGATTTTTTGGGTCAAAATCAATATAAGTTGTTACACAACCTCTCTCTCTCTCTCTCTCTCCTTTACATTGCTTGTTTGTGCATATTTGACAACATATGTAATGAGTTAATTATTCATTGTCTATTGGTTATATATAGTAGTATTTTTTATGCTTCATTACATAATTCATATACAAATTTCAAAATCAAAATTTTCTTAATATATTTGAAATTAATATTTACCATTACATTGTTGAAATTCAATACAATATCCCCATAATATAATTAAAAATAAAAATTCCTAGAACCATAACAAATCCTATTACAATGTTCATATACTTAATTTCTTTTCTCATTCAAAAGGTCTCTCAGTAAATTCTTCATTGTACCATTTGAAAAGTTGCATATCTCAACCTAAAACATTCAATTTCATTAAAAAAAACCTAAAACGCAACTTTAACATTCAACTTCATTAATCAAATAACAATAAATTCTCATTGGATAATAGAGGCATCCATAAAATCTCCGACTAGGATTATAATCACTCCATGAAGTCCTTAATGAGGCCTTTAGCCTACAATAGCAAACGACATTGTCTGACTTTAAACTCACTATTGTATTCGTTGATGATTAAGATTCCATTTGCATACTTAAGAAAATCACGATGTAAATTTGTCTACAAAGATAATATCAATGCCAAATATAAGATAATTTTTCATAGGTGATGAATATAAAAATCCTAACTTTCCTTATGTTTATCTTCATTTAGTAAGTTACTCGAAATACTTGTACTATTTCATGCAATATACTCTCAGTGTTTAATGTGGTATTAAATGCATATGTTTTCCTCCAATACAAAAGCCACAAATTCTACATCCTATTAAAGAGCTTCTATGCATAACTTTTTTTTATCAATTTTGTGCATAACTTATTGCATTTGGAAATCTAATCTTTCTAGAAATACTATCAACATATAGACTTTCCTTCATTAATTCACTTTTTCTTGTAGTTATAATTAATTGGGATTATTGACTTATGTAACATCATTAGATCTTACCTCCTTCTTATGAAGACTTTCTAAGGAACCATCTTCACTTTCTCTCACTTTCTTTTCCTCTTTTTCCTTTGTCTTATTGCTTGTTGATTATTACTCTACTACCACCTTCAATGCATGATATAAAGAAATAGAGAATATCTTTCATTTATTTAAAGGCTTTTACCTGAATTAAAGTTGTGGTTGAAGAAATTCCTTTATTAAACATTTGATATTCAACTTACTAAAGATTTATTTGAAACTCGTTTATTTATATAACCAAGTATGTCAAGTTATGTTTGAACAAAGAGATTCTAACTCAATTCAACTAATAATATGCTGAATGCAATAGTTATTTAAACAATATTAAACCAAGCTCAAATATGTAAGAATATAGTCTAATGCTAATAGTTGCAGAAATCTTGAAGCTAAAAAATCACTATTTATATACTCCATTACTTATATTATGTACTTATATTGAATATCAAAACTAGTAACATGAGGGAGGCGACTTCTTTGATGAACTTGTCTAACTTGACATACATTTCAGATGATTGACTTCACTCTTACTATCATAATCAAATTCTTCAATATCAAAATTGCCACACTTTGGTCTAATATCAAGCATTTTATGGCAAAACCAAGCAAATTAATGACCCATTTCATCACAATGGATGTAATTTGAACAGAGAAAATATAAACACACAAAAGTCTATTCAATAAATATCCTTAAGGTCAATATAAATGTCTAGTGTATTCCATTCTCATTAATTTAATATAGTATTTCACTTTATAAGAATATAACATACAACATATTGGCATCTAAAACATGTAAGAAACACAAAAGAACAAACAAAAGAAGAGAACATGTCATACAAAAGGCATAAGACTAGAATGATAAAAGGAATTAAAAGCATACCCTTTTCTTTTCTTTTACCCTATTCATTCAGTATATGGTATTTGAAACCTTGTTTTCAGAACCTCTGACCATTTTCTATACATAAGCAATCAGTTTTATTGATTTAGTTCATCCCTATGTTGATGTTCTACTGTGACTTCAACAACTTTGTTTCAAGTACAAATTTCTTCTCATGCATGTTAAGGTTATAAACAACTCATTTAATGCTAACCAAATATCACAGACACTCACTTATGAAAGCAACTATTAGATGACAATGCTTATAGGGGATACTCTCCGAATCTAGTGCCTTCGAACCTTGTAATGATAGTGACGAGTGAGAGTGACTGAGGGATATGAAAAGATGAGGGATTCCAAACGATGAGCGGTTGAGAGATAGTGAGGGATTCCAGACGTAGAAACAGAAGACGATGAGAGATTCAAGACAAAAGCTAAACAAAAAGATGAGGGTGGGATCATTTTGTTAAGTAACACAGTGATGAATATTTTTGGTTAGTTAACTTAATATTCGTTTAAGTTAAGACATCAAACTTATAAATAAAATAAGTTTTAAATATTTTTTGAAAAAATAAATTCTACCTTGCCACGTCAGCAATAGTGTGGTACTATAGGCCCCAAAAATAAAAAATTATTAAAAAGTGCCTAGTTACTACTGACTTGACACTTGAGTTCTAATTTTAACATTTTTCTAAATGCTAGGGTTGGTTAAACTTGTCGATTGATGTAAAACTTAAGATTAAAATTGACCATTTTGCCCTTATATCATGGAAATTCAGTCATTTGTATGTTTACATATTAAACATGTCAAAGTTGTATATTCATGCTTCAAGATACTTTTCTTGCATAAGGCTCCTCATACGCAACCTTACACTCGTATTTTTACAAAGAGACTGTTTTCGTAATGTGAATCTGTAACATTTTAGTCACAGAGGTTATTTTGATATTCTTCAATCAATTTTGGAAATACAAATATTCATAGCTATAAAATATAAGTATAACAAATACCAAAATCAAGCAACACAAATCTAAAATAGGTTTAAATAATTAATTAACCATCACAGAGTTCAAAATATTTTTAAGCAAAACAATGAACAAACATTTTCTTATACTTTCAGTCGTTGTTCCTTCTCGGTTGACGTGGATTTGGAGTGTTTTTGGGTTTTGTCGCCGCAAAATGAGCTAGGGGGAACCACTAGTCGAATGAATAAGGCCAAGTTTGAATATTCGTATTTTCCGAGAGCTGAACTAGTTGGCCCAAGTTAAGACCAGCCCGTCCTATCAAATTACCATTAAAATCCTTGGACAATGACCATTTAAAAATATCTTCGTTCACCAATATATATATATATATATATATATATATATATCTTCTACGGAAATGCCGCCGGCTCAAGAATCAAGATGTTAAATGAGTTGCTTTAAGTTTCCAAACATTAACTCAAAAATTGCATTTAATTGATTTTAATTATGCTTTTTTACTGAATACCATTAATAAAAGAGTTTGTGTTATTATGCACATTGGGATTGGGAAGCAACCGCGCCACCTGCAGATAAATTGGCTAGTTTTAACAATGTCAAGGGAGAGGATTGATTGTAATGGTAATATTCACCTAGTTAAGCATGTCGCGTGACATTGTCCGTTTGTTGTTTACTAAAGAACAGAACACAAATTTCAACATGTCAGTCGTCTTATTCAACTTTTGATCAAAACCCATCGTCCTTTTCTATGAAAGTGTTGACGTAACCAATTAGAAAGTCAAGAGCGGAAACAAAATGAAGTGCAAAGAAAAGCTAATTACTTGTTAGCCTCATCCGCCAGTCTCTTCTTCATGGCATCAACAGGGACACAGTGTCCACCCTTCGAATTCTCAAGTAGTTATTATAGAGTATCTGGTAATGGGGTTGAGTGTGGTAGGCAGAGCAGCTTCTTTGGAGGCAAAGCAGTTCTTAATCAAGGTGTTGGTTACTCTGTAATACTTGGGTTTGGTGCCTTCTTTGCAATCTTCACTTCCTTCCTGGTACTTGCTCCTCCTAAGTCCTACCTACACCTTTCAGTAGTTTCTTACCTAAAGTTCAGTTCTTTCTGCGTCTCTTTAAGTTCTAATTCGTGTTGTTCCACAAAACCATATAATAGAAGCTCAAAGGTCATGCTTTTAATATTTTGTACTCGTACAACTGATGATTGCGTACTTGCATTGCTCTTGATTTCCGTCATAAAGAGATATATGATTTCTGTTCATGGAATCTAAATTCTAACTTTGAACTATCTGCTCAGTAAGACTAGTATCTGGCAAGTAGCAGTGCTGACCTACTCAAATCTTCACAGACATGACTGTAGTGCTAATTCTGTAGATTGATGAAATAATGATAGCTGTTAGTGAAAATATAAAATCAATTAAGTTGGCCTCATACATAAGCTTAAGCTATTGTGATGAAATAGTCGCTTAATATAGTTTCAGAGCCTCAGTGACCAAGTGGTCATGAGTTCAAATCCTATCACCTACCTATTATTCAGCATAAGGGAGAGTGAGCCTGTGCAAGTTTCAAGCCCAAAGGGCTTTCACTTGAGTGGGTGTGTTAGTGAACATATGTGCAAGTTTCAAGCCCAAAGGGCTTTCACTTGAGGGAGTGTGTTAGTGAACATATAAAATCAATTAAGTTGGCCTCACACAACAGCTTAAGCTATTGTGAAGAAATGGTCGCTTAACAATAGCTATGTACAGAATTCTGCCATCTTTTAGAATCCTTTGTGGAAGTGATCCAATTGTTTTGATTTTTTCTTTTTTTTTTTGTGTTTCCGTGGTATGTTGATGGATTTTCTGGATAGACTTCGTTAAGGTACCGTAATATGTACCCTGCTAATGGATTAGGAGAGTCCTAGAGAAGAAATCTTTTAGGACAGTGTTGTATCTCTCCATTTTAGCTGAACGCTACAAAATGTATTAAAGAGCAGAAGTCACAGGAACTCTGCTAAGGCTGCAAAACGGGCAGTTAAATGATGGGTCAGAATTCTTCAGTATAGTGAATCACTCTAGTCTGGCTTGTACTTCTTGTTTCCCATTTGTAAATAACTGGCCTTCTCCTCTTTGAGACAAAGGAGGTGATCACATATTTGATCGGGAAAAAACTACTGTCTGAAGAGTTAAGAAGCATAATGGAAATGGTCATTATTTGTCCTTGAAACTTTCTTCACTTATTCTTCATTTTGTTACATTGCAAATGCACTAATAGTTATCTCACATATGTAGAGTTTCACATTTCCTTTAACTTACTGTTATCAGTTTACTAAGATGAAGTTGCTTCAAATTGTTATAGAGATAACTCCAAGTTTCCATTTGATTACGCCTATTTGTGCTCATTTCGTACTGTGCTGGTTGTCAATGGGTTCAGGTATGGCTGGAGAAAAGGTACGTTGGATCCCGCCATACATCAGAATGGTTCAACACTGCTGGGAGGAATGTCAAGACTGGACTTATAGCTAGTGTGATTGTATCACAGGCAGTACCTCCTGATTGGTTCATTTCTTTCTTTTAGTTTGCAGTGATTTGCACCAACCCAGTTCAGTTTATTTACTTCTCATCATTGCTACTGCAGTGGACATGGGCTGCTACAATTTTGCAAAGCTCCAATGTAGCCTGGGAATATGGAATTAGTGGGCCATTTTGGTATGCTAGTGGCGCTACAATCCAGGTACGTCAAGCTTAACATTCCTCTCTTACTTCCTCAAGTTGTAATGCTTGTTTTGAATGGTAGAAATGACAATTTGCTGCTCACTGCTGACCGTTTTAAACAACAGATACTTCTGTTTGGTGTAATAGCTATAGAGATCAAAAGAAAGGCTCCTCATGCACATACAGTGTGTGAGATTGTAAAAGCTCGGTATGTTCAAAAGGCACTGTAATCTTGATCAAGTTGTACCCGATGTTTATCATTTAGGAGGACAAAGAACCATTTATAGCTTTTTTAATCTTTTATATACTAATAATCTCTTCAGCTGGGGGACTCCCGCACATATTGTGTTCCTTGCTTTCTGCTTTTTGACAAATATTATTGTAACGGCGATGTTGCTTCTTGGTGGTTCGGCGGTTGTGAATGCACTTACTGGAGTCAACATCTATGCTGCTAGCTTTCTGATACCACTTGGAGTGATAGTTTATACTCTGGCTGGTGGTCTAAAAGCAACATTCTTGGCAAGTTATATACATTCTGTTATAGGTACTTGTATTTGTCATTTGAATCTTTTTCTTGGGGATGTGGTTGATGTTAGTGATATTTTCTGACTGACATACTTTTGCTCATCTGTATAACCATTTTACGTTTTAGTACATGCGGTGCTAGTTATCTTTGTGTACCTAGTTTACACAGCAAGTAGTAAGCTTGGAAGTCCTAGCCTTATATACAATCACCTAAAGGAGGTAGCAAGTAAATCAAGAGTATGCTTGGAGCCAATCTCTCATAAAGGACAATCCTGTGGTCCAGTTAGTGGAAATTACAAGGGGTCTTACCTTACAATGCTGAGTTCAGGGGGGCTTGTTTTTGGGGTTATAAATGTTATTGGCAACTTCGGCACTGTTTTTGTTGACAATGTAAGCTTAGCATAATGCATCTCCTTACTGTTATTAAGAACTAATTACATTCCTTTTCTCTCGTTCATGCATCTTTTTTTTTTCACTGCAATTGAATTGTTTAGGGATATTGGGTGAGTGCTATAGCTGCAAGACCATCATCAACCCATAAGGGCTACTTACTGGGTGGGCTTGTGTGGTTTGCTGTGCCATTCTCACTGGCAACAGCTTTGGGTCTAGGAGCACTTGCACTTGATTTACCAATAACAGAGACTGAGGCAAGCCATGGACTTGTTCCTCCTGCCACTGCTATAGCCTTAATGGGGAAGGGAGGATCAATTCTTCTGATGACTATGCTTTTTATGTAAGCTTCTTTTTATGCTAGCTTAGTCAACTTGAATTTATGACCGAAATTCATAAACTATGCAGTTTGTTTACAAATTAAACCATATATTACCATGCTAATCATATTGTAATCTCACATTATAGAATAAAGATCTTTCTCCTGAGATGTCATAAAATCATATATATGATTGAAATGGTCAGTCTGGCAAGCCATCTGCAGATTTATATTTCAAATTCTATCAACTTTAAGAAGTATGGAGTTATTAAGTTGATAATGTTCCAATTCTTTGTCTCTAGATTTTTTAGTGCTTTAGACAATTTTGCACTCTTATCGTACTCTTAATTGTCACTCACACGGTTCTAACATCTAAGGTTGAGTGACAGCATAGTTCCATCCACCAAAAATCTGATCTTCATTTATACAAGGATATATAAAATGTTGGGATGATCTGAATTTTCAACTCCTCAGAACTCCAGTTTAAAGTACTATCTTTACCTATCCATACAATAGCATTTAACTTTTGACATCTGTTTAATGATCAGGGCTGTGACATCTGCTGGATCCTCTGAGCTGATTGCAGTATCATCACTATGCACTTATGATATATATCGCACTTACATAAATCCAGATGCGAGTGGTAAGAAAATCCTCAACGTCTCAAGGGCTGTTATCCTAGCATTTGGATGTTTCATGGGATTATTAGCAGTAATTCTTAACAAAGCTGGGGTGTCATTGGGTTGGATGTATCTTGCAATGGGAGTGCTTATTGGTTCAGCTGTTCTTCCCATTGCTTTTATGCTTCTGTGGAATAAAGCAAATGCTATGGGTGCCATTCTTGGACCAATTATTGGTTGTGTTCTTGGGATTATAAGTTGGTTATCTGTCACAAAAGTCGAGTATGGACGGATTAGTCTTGACACAACTGGCAGAAATGCGCCAATGCTTGCTGGGAACCTTGTGTCCATCCTTACTGGAGGAGCCATTCATGCTATATGCAGTCTTAGGTGGCCTCATAACTATGAATGGGATACTACCAAGCAGATCACAATGGTTGAAAAGGAAAAGATTGAGCTACCAGCAGATGAGTTCAAGGAAGAAAAACTTTTGAAAGCAAAATCCTGGATTGTTAAATGGGGTGTTGGCTTCACTGTTTTGATTGTTGTTTTATGGCCTCTCCTGACACTTCCTGCAGGTAAATGCAATCACTCTATCTTGGTTAAGAAAAGTTTAAAAGTTTTGTGAAGATTCCAGAGGTTTTAAACCTTTTCAGATGTGTATGTAACGACAAAGAGAGTCATAAGTTATCATATGCTTGCAGTGGTGTCTCAGTAATTTTGACTAGAACTTTGCTTGTAATTGTAGGTGAATTTAGCAAGGGCTACTTCACATTCTGGGCTGTGATTGCAATAGCTTGGGGTACAATTGGGTCTATAGTAATTGTTGCTTTACCATTGGTTGAAAGCTGGGAAACCATTAGTAGTGTCTTTCTAGGCATGTTTACAAATGATAGGCTGATGGACAAGATTGATGAGTTGAACACAAAGCTGCAAGCAATCATTTTGGCTGTTCCTGAAGCTGAAAGGTACTACTTGCTTGAGAAAGAGAAGGCCAAGAAAGACTTAGCTTGATATCAATCCTTATAGTCGCAAATTTATGTATGAAAATTATCAACTTTCACTGCCAATTTTATTGTACGCACTTGCCAAGTATCCTGTATTTCTGGTAAGAACATAGGAAAAACAAATTTGAACAAGATAATACAATTAAAAATTTTGAACTAAAACCTATGTAAGATCCTGCAGCTTTTTACCGAGGAGTCAGGACAATAGAAAGAGTCAGCATATGTTGTATAGGTATGCTGCCAATGATTCTAAAAATAATCTTTGGTGTTAGGTAATTCTTAGTGATGGTTAAGGAGTCTACTTATAAGTCTCACCTGAAAAGAAAAGACATGTAATTATAAGTCTATGCATAAAAGAAAACACACTGTTATTAAGTCCTATATGTAAAGGAATACATCTAATTATAAAGTTTCATGTATCAAGGAAAACATGTATTTGAAGCCCCAAACATAAAAGAAAAATATGCAATGACGAGTCCTACGCATAAAAGAAAACCTATCTACATAAAGCAACGAATGCAACTTATGTCTCGAATACATGCATTTATTGAGTCCCAAGTATAAAAGGAAAACATTGAATTATTAGGTTCTAAACATAAAGGAATGTATCTCAAAAAAATTCCCAAACATAAAGGAAAACTTTAAGTAAATGTCCCACCGATGAAGGAATGTATTTGGATACACTATACATACTATTGCTCTCTCATGCCAATCTACCTTATGTTGTCAAACATAGCTATGGTCTACAGTAGACAAAAAAAGCCCATGTCGTGTAGACAAAACCGTGAAACCACCGGTTTGTGTCTACTGGAGGGCTGGGAAGTGTAATCGCAATCCGTGCAAGTTCTTACACTCGAAGACGGAGTGGGAGTCTGCGAACAACTCCGTCACCACTCCGCGCAAGCAAATTGGGAAAGCTGTTCTCAGGCTCAACGGAAGGTAGAATCAGAGTTTGGGATCCTGCAAAGTTTGTGTGCTTGGAGACGCTTGTAGGACATGAAGATACGGTAACTTGGCTTCCCTGTTGGGCTCCTGTTCTGTTATGCTCTTCACCAGATGGTTTTGCACGAGTATGGGGCATGTCCCAGGCGGGTTTCGAAACAATTTACTCCTACAAAGAAGACCAAGGAGTTGTAAACAACGGTATGAATACTGTATCGTACCAGCCGGTGCCGGCTAGAACATACCGTTCCGGCCACCGGCCGGTACGGTACTAATAGCCATCGGTACCGGTGGTAGATACCGGTCGGTACCGGTAGTACCGGAAAATATCGGCCGGTACCGGAAAATTTTAAAAAGTCAAGGACTCTTCTTCGGTTCTTCCGTCGTCTCTGCCTCCCCGCGTCTCCTCTCTTCTTCTCTCTCTGTGTCGCGCCGCACCGCCGCCTCCTCCTGCCTTCACTGTCACCGCCTGTGTCACCGTCACCACCACCGCCAGTGCTCTCTCTCGCCCTTGCCTCCTTCGCTCTCGTCGTTTCTCCCATCATCGTCATTCCTCCACGCAAATCCGAAGAGGCCACACGCAGATCCACCCGAAGCCGCCACACCGAAGCCACCGGAGATGCGTCTGAAGCCACCGGAGATGTGTCTGAAGCCAACGTCTGACCTGGGTGAAAAACCCGAAGACCCACCCACCCAGAGGTCCAACCGTCCAAGACCCGAAGTTGATTTTTGTTTCTGGTTTTAATTTTATGCTTAATTAAAATTTTTGTTGTGTTGGATACTTGGATTGGAAATTTGGAATTGGTTGGAATGTTGGATGATGCACGGTGGTGTGAGTTTGTGATGGAATTGGTTGGATGATGCACGGTGTTGGAGTTGGACTGTTGTGAGTTTGTGTTGATGTGTGATATGGGATTTTGGAATTTAGAATTTGGATTGTGGATGTCAAATTGTGGATATACTGAATCGGTTGGGTTCGGTTGTGTTTGTATATGAAATTATTTGGTTGGAGTTGGAATGTGATCTGAAATTTTGACTATTGAATTGAATTGGTTGTGTTTTGTGTAT
>JAOQMS010000005.1:11375930-11387141 GCA_027563885.1 Erythroxylum longipes
ATTTCGCTTTATTATGATTCGTGTTAATCATTTTATAGAATTAAATAGATCTTGGTTTTTGGGAAATCAAAAGTCACAAAAAAGTTTAAATAAATCTTGGTTTTTGGGAAATCAAAAGTCACGAAAAAGTTTCGTGATTATTCTGCTGCGGTCGGGATCAGATTCCTACCCGATTTCCCAACATAAATTTGTATAGAGCACAGACCAACCCTGTAATGTTTTTCCTTGTATTACATAAATAAAGTTCACTTTTCTACACTTAAACAAGGATTGGTATATGATGTATGCTTATACTGATTAGTACAGCAGATGTTTGTCTTACTCTTACATGTAATAATGTTATACTATATGACAAAGGACGTTCCTTAAACCTTCGACAATGATTCTTTCGTTCCAGCCAACTGCTTCAACTCACCTAGTTTATGATACTCTGCAGAACTAGTATTCACATATTCACAAACATCGAAATCTAACGTAAAATCTGTCCTTTCATATGTTAAACATTTTTTTCCATACTATCCAATCTAATATTTGCATTGTTATTTGATATTTTCCAAAATGCTTTTCTTATGTAAATATAACTTTTGAAATGGAAAAACATTATTCAGAGTATAGAGATGTTAAATAGCATCAAAGCATGAAATGATTTAGACTATAGCAGAGCATGCCCTTCTTGTCTTACACTGATAACCACGATACAACTGATATCTCCAATAGAAGAAATCAAATTAAACTTCTACAGATGATCGTAAATGATCACGACCAAACAATTGGGTTGCTCTAATCTTCATTTGCAATAGACATTGGCAACAAAATATAATCAAATTAAGCTATAAATGACCACGACCAAGTAATTGGCACCTGGAGCATGCCAACCCCAGACATCCATAGATGCTACTTCTGTGAGACCACCTTGATATATACAACTTCAATGGCCCAGTAATCGGATTTCTGATTTGATTCCTCAATACTCATGCCAAATTCTTGCAAGTTACCCTATAATTCAGACAAAAACTCATATATCCAATTGATGTCAATAGAGAACATCTGATTTTTATTTCTTCTCTTCTTTCTTTGGAAGTTTATTTATGCCAATGTTTTAAGCATATTTCATATTTTAATTCATTTCAATAAAATTCATAATGGATCTTAACGAGCATGCATATCCAATATTGAGTTGATTCACCAATTGCCAGCACAAGAATATTCCAATATTAGAGGAAGCACTTGAAAGAGCGACTAGACCTATGATATTGGATGATGTGAGAATTGGTATGAGTTCTGACTCATCAGATTATTCTATAGAGCACATACTTGTGTTGCTTTTGTTTTACACTATGAATATTGTACTAAAGATAGAATTAGGAGCTCATATTAATTTCTGCATAATTTTTTTACAAGTCATAAAAAGGAACTTGGAAATATTCTGCCCTTGGAGATCTTGAAGGAATTCTGGCTACAGATGGTGCCTCTCGTGCAAGGGAGTAACACATTTGTAGACATCCTTTGGTTCAATAGACTTGAAAATCTTCTATCAAATCCCGATCCAGGGATATTATGTCAACTTATGGAAGATGATATGAAAACAATCAACTTTATAACCAAAGGCCAAGTACTAAATTTTTAATAAACAGTCTTTTCCTAGGTCTTTTTATTTTACATCTGCTTGACAGTGAAATTCTAAAAGTAAAGAAGTGACAAGATGGTGCTGCATAAATGAAATTCTTATTAGGACTTGACAATGCAACGAGAAACTACCCAACATATTCACTTGAATCCATTATAACACACATACATTATACAAAAATCTCCAAAACTTACAGGAAATTAAAAAAAAAAAAAGATAGGCACCAAATGAAGATAATTATCAAGTCTCAAGAACTAGGTTAGACACGAACTTGTTGAAGAATTATTTGGCAGCAGCAGCCTCTTCCTGTAATTGTTTAACCTTGGTGATATAATCGTTCATTACATCATCCTTGGATTTCCCTGGCAAAAATAAACTTCACCTTAGTGCTAAAACGTAATTGCATATGACAATAACTAACACTTGAGGTCCACAGGTAATTAAATTGATTTTTGACAACCTTCAACAGCCTTCCATGCATCCCACTTGGCCCTATCCTTTATGTTGAACATTCCAGGACGATCTACATATCAGATTAGATATGAGGATCTTTTACTTTGGTCAAATTAAAATATTCGAATGTAGACATGAAGTTAGAAACTTGCGGGTGTTCACTGGTCCAACAGTGGCTTGCTTATACAGCCCACAGAGAATGAGCTTGTTCTCATTTGTTGTGATTTCTGGCACGGTTTTAGCTTTTACAGCATACTGCTCAAAGTCCTGCAAAATTTCATTGTTTACATTAAACCTTTTTTACGATTGCAATCAAATGCAAGTTCTAAACTTTGACTAATTCTAGCACACAATCGAAAGGAACATAATTCACCAAAAAAAACTTTAATCAATAAACTCAAACATCATAAGAAACAAAGATTTATAAAACAAGCCAAACCCAAATTAGATGGATAAATAATATGACAAATAAAAGAGCTAAGAATAGATTAAACTGCGGGCGCACACTTGACATCAGACTGACTATTGCTTCTAAACAAAGAAAAGGGTTTAGTGAAAGCTGACTTCACCTTCAAACCCATTTTTCGTGGTGACTCCTTTATACCAACTACGTGTTGTGCGGAAACGTTAATCAATTTGGAGTGAAAAATAAAACAACAACAAGAATACCAAGATTTTTATACTGGTTCGGCAATGCCTACGTCCAGTTTGGAGACGATGGAGTATTTCATTATAATCAATGAGCATACAATAATGTTTATCACTCAATTTTCTAAAGACCCAAATTAACCAAAGCTCACAACACTCATACTAGGAGGAGGAAAAAAACTGAAAAATACAAAACCAAAGACAATTTGAGAGAATTTTTATCTCTCTCCCGAATAACTCCTTGCTATTTTCTCTCTCTTGGTGTAGCTCTTTCTCTCCTCTTCCCTCTCCTTCTAGGCTCTTTTTCTCTCTCTTCTCTTCAGCCGCTGTTGCTTCTCTTATATAGAGAAGCCAAACAGCTGGCCAACTTGTTGTACCGAAGGCCAGCTGTTATACCGAAATAGTCAAACAAAATCACCAAAAGTGGTTTTCCACTTTCGGTGATTTCGTTTGACTAATTTTGAGACAATAGTCAACAATCTCCACCTTGGCTCAAAACTCTCGAAGTGGAACTCCTAATGGTCGTCTCCCAATCCCCTACGGGGAAATCAACAAATTTTACAAATGCCAGTCAAGTCTAAGCAATGCTTAAACTTGAGTAATGAAACTGGTTTTGTCAACATATCAGCGGGATTGTCAGCGGTTTCAATCTTCTGAAGAAGAATATCTCCCTCATGAATAATCTCACAAACAAAATGGAACCTCACATCAATGTGTTTCGTACGTGCATGATGAACTTGATTCTTTGCCAAATAAATAGCGCTCTGACTGTCGCAATGAACATCCACATGGTCTTGTTGGACCCCTAAGTCATCAAGCAACCCTTGAAGCCAGATGACTTCTTTAATAGCTTCTGTTACTGCCATGTATTCCATCTCAGTAGTCGAAAAAGCAACTGTAGGTTGCAAAGTTGATCTCCAACTCACTGGACCTCCAGCCAGAGTGAATACAAAACCTATAGTGGACTTACGTTTGTCCAAATCACCTGCATAATCAGAATCCACATATCCAACAACACATTGACCAGTAACTCCATCTTGCTGAAACAATAAACCAACATCTACAGTACCCGAAATATACCGTAGAATCCATTTCACAGCTTACCAATGCCCTTTTCCTGGATTATGCATATATCTATTGACAATACTAACAGATTGTGAAATATCAGGCCTAGTACACACCATAGCATACATCAAACTACTAATAACATATGCATATGGAATTTGAGCTATGTAATGACTCTCCTCATCTGTGTTAGGAGACATAGAAGCACTAAGTTTGAAATGAGGAGCAAGAGGTGTACTAACTGGTTTTGAATTTCCATTAATCCCAAAACATTGTAGTACCTTCTTTAAATATTGCTTCTGACACAGACCAATCTTGTCTTTTGCTCTATCTCTTTCAATTTCCATACCTAGTATCTTTTGAGCTTCTCCCAAGTCCTTCATCTCAAATTCATTACTCAGTTGAGTCTTCAATCTTTCAATCTCCACTTTGTTTTTACATGCTATAAGTATATCATCAACATATAAAAGTAGATAAATAAAGGTTCCATCCTGTAGCTTGCGAAACTATACACAATGGTCATAGTGACTTCTTGTGTACTTCTGCTTGATCATAAAACCTATCAAATCGCTTGTACCATTGTCTTGGAGACTACTTCAAACCATACAATAATTTTTGCAATCTTCAAACCCAATTTTCTTTTCCAGCAACCGTAAACCCTTCTGGCTGAGACATAAAAATATCTTCCTCCAAATCACTATGTAAGAACGTCGTCTTAACATCAAGTTGAGCCAACTCAAGGTCAAACTGCATAACCAAACCCAACAAAATATGAATAGAAGAATGTTTTACTACAGGAGAGAATACCTCGTTATAGTTAATGCCTTCCTTCTGAGCATAGCCTTTAGCTACCAATCTGGCTTTAAATCTTACATTATCTTTTCCCAAAAATTCCATCTTCTTAGCATACAACCGTTTACAACCAATTTCTTGCTTCCCTTTTGGTAACTGAACCAGCTTTCAAGTCTCATTTTTATGAAGAGATGAAATCTCTTCATCTATAGATTTCTTCCACTCCTCTCTTTCTGAACTCCTGATAGCTTCTTTGTAGGTGGATGGAATATCATCTTCAATAACGGGAAGTGCATATGCCACAATATCAGTAAACCGAGCAGGTTTTTGAATTTCTCTTCTTGATCTTCTAGTTGAAATAGAATCTTGTTGTTGTGGAGGCTCTTAGGTAGATACCTCCTCTTCATTATCCTTGTCCTCATCATCAGAATCAACTGTGAGACTAGTTTCTGTAAAATCAGAACTTACTGGAATAACTGGAGTCTTCAATAACTCCACCTGCTTTGAACTACTCATCGTCTTGGTCGCTTCAATTTCCCCTTCATACTTGTTTCGATTAACCATAGCAGCCTCATCAAACGTCACATCTCTGCTTAAAACAAATTTCTTCTCATCTGGTTACCAGAGTCGGTGTCCCTTTCATGTCAATGCTAAAGCCCATAAATAGAGCTTTCTTTGCTCTTGGATCCAACTTGCTTTCCTTGACATGATAGTTGGAAGGACAACCAAATATATGTAAATACTTATAATCAATACAAGGTTTACCAGACCATACCTCCATGGATGTTTTGCCCTCGTTTGCAGTAGTAGGATACCGATTAATAAGATGCTTGCATAAATAATTGCCTCAGCCCAAAACGCCTTGCCTAAACTAACATTAGACAATATACACCGCACTTTCTCAAGCAAAGTACAGTTCATGTGCCCTGTCACCCCATTTTGTTGCAGTGTCTCCCTAACTGTGAAGTGCCTCACAATACCCTTATCTTGACAAACTTTCAAAAAAGGATTAGACTTATATTCACCACCATTATCTAATCTGAGAGCCTTGATCTTTTGACTGCTTTGCATTTCAATCATCTTTTTCCACTTCAAGAGTATCTTCAAGACTTCATCTTTATGCTTCATGGTGTACACTTATACTCTTCTAGAGAAGTCATCAATAAAGGAGACAAAATAATGGCTACCTCCCCAAGATGCATTATTGGAAGGTCCCCAAACATTAGTGTGAGCATAATCTAGAATGCCTTTAGTGTGGTGAATAGCAGTGCCAAATTTCACTCTAATTTACTTACCTAGTACACAGTGTTCATAGAATTCCAATTTACATGCCTTTGCACCTTTTAATAAGCCTTGCTTCACCAATCCTTGCAACGCTTTTTCACCAACATGCCCAATACGCATATGCCAAAACCTCGTAGTGTCTGAGCTATCTGTGTCAGCAGCTTCAATGATAGCTGCTCCATCAATAACTGTACTTCCTTGCAAGAAATACAAGTTATTTCGTCTTATACCTTTCATCACCACCAGTGCCCCATACACAACTTTAAGAACTCTACCCTCCATGGTGATCTTGATACCCTTGGATTCCAATGCTCCCAATAAGATAAGATTCTTCTTCATATCCGGTACATACTGAACATCACTCAATTCTCTGACTGTTTCATCATGCATCTTCAAACAGATTTTTCTTATCCCTTGTGTTTTACAGGCATTATTATTTCCCATCAAAACAACTGCACCATCTAGCTCCTGAAAGCTAGAAAACCATTCCCGAATTGGACACATATGATAGGTGCAACCTGAATCCAAAATCCACTCTTTAGAGTGACCATCAATAGATGAACTAGCCAAAGCAAACTTGAAATCATCATCTCCAGATTTTGCAACATTTGCTACAAAACCCACTTTCTCCTTCTCTTTGTTCTTCAATTTGGGGCAGTCTTTCTTCCAATGACTCTTTTGGTGACGAAAGGCACATTCATCTTTAGCATGAAACTTCCCTCGTGATTTTGAACGAGATTTTCCCCGCTTTTCATGTTTTCTTTCCTCTGCTCGTCCCCTTGTTGTGAGTGCCTCAGTTTGTGAATTGTGAGTCTTCTGTTCCTTTTTACGACACTCATAACACCAATGCCGCAGAAACCTCATCAAGTTTCACCTCAGATTTTCCATACAACAAAGTAGTTGTCAAATGATCATAATCATCAGGCAATGAATTTAACAAACATAGTGTCTTATCCTCATCAGGAATTTTCACATCGAGGTTTGCTAAATCACCAAGTATTTTATTATAATCATTTAGGTGTTTGTGCATAGAAATACCTAGACGATATTGAAATCGAAAGAGTCACTTCTTCAAGAAGAACCGATTTCCTGCGCTCTTGGTCATATACTTTTCCTCCAATTTCGTCCATAACTCCTTAGAAGAAGTTTCCTTCATATAAGGGTATTTCAGCTCCTTATCAAGGAATGATCGAATAGAGGCATTAGCATAGAGATTAATTCGCGTCCACTACTTGTCATCCATACCTTCGGGTTTATCTTCCAGAACCATGTTCAACTCTTGTTGATACAACACATCCATAACTTCACATTGCCACATACCAAAATTATTAGAGCCATTGAATTTATTAACTTCTAACCTTGATTGGATGTCTATTGGATGTAGGTGTCGACGATGACAATATCGACCCCCTATTAACGTGCTCGTCTTTATCTCCAACCATCTACTCGCCACTATTCACAAATACGTACTGTTCACAGTCACTGTTAACAAGAACTATAGCACTGATACTATTCACCGGTACTGTAGCACAACACTGTTCACGAACTGTAGCTCCGACAGATTTTCACTCCTACAACACCCCAGTCGAAAAAACTGGAGCTCTGATACCACTTGTTGTGCGGAAACATTAATCAATTTGGAGTAAAAGATAAAATAGCAACAAGAACACCAAGATTTTTATATTGGTTCGGTAATGCCTACTTCCAGTTTGGAGACGATGGAGTATTTCACTATAATCAATGAGAGCATACAATAGTGTTTATCACTCAATTTCTCAAAGGCCCAAATTAACCAAAGCTCACAACACTCACACTAGGAAGAGGGAAAAAACGGAAAAATACAAAACCAAAGACAATTTGAGAGAATTTCTATCTCTCTCCCGAATAACTCCTTGCTATTTTCTCTCTCTTAGTGCAGCTCTTTCTCTCCTCTTCTCTCTCCCTCTCTGCTCTTTTTCTCTCTCTTCTCTTCAGCTGTTGTTGCTTCTCTTATATAGAGAATCCAGCAAAGAAGCCAAATAGCTGGCTAACTTATTGCACCGAAGGCCAGCTGTTGCACCGAAAGTGTTGCACCGAAAGTGGTTTTCCACTTTTGGTGATTTCGTTTGACTAATTTTGAGACAATAGTCAACACTACGGTGTATGGAAGTTGCACTTATAGCATTTTCTATATAGTGAGAATATACTGATCAAGCGATAGGGAAACTATGCCGTGTTATTTGCTCACTTGCATGCACATTCCTCAATTGTGGTATATATAGAATAGTTGGCAGATCTTTGCATGTGATTTGAGGTTGAAAATTAGGTCAATTATATTGATTGGTAATTATATAAAATCTCCTTGGTTTTCTATTTTGATGAATGGAAATCTGAAAGGTTTCTTTAAGTCTTCTAGAGGTTTACGTCAAGGAGATCCACTATCCCCATATTTATTTATTGTCATGGAGGAGATTTTAACTAGACTGTTGACGAAAAATTTGAGGAAGGAAGGATTGGTAAATATCACCATCCTATTGGTGCTCCTTTGATTTCCCATCTATTATATGCAGATGACGTCCTCGTCTTTGCGAATCGAGGGAAACGTTCGACTAAAAATCTGATGCATGTGATTGAGTTATATGAAAAATGGTCGGGGTAGAAAATTAATAAGGAGAAATCAAACTTAATTGTTTCTAAGAGGATTACATTTGGTCAAAAACAAAGTCTGCTCAGAATCACCGGTTTCAAGCAAGGTAAGTTTTCGGTTATGTATTTGGGAGCACCTTTAAATTCAGGCAGATTGACTACCAGAATGTTTGAGTATCTAGTGGAAAAGGTGAGAAAGAAAATAGCTGGATGGAAATTCCAACTCCTTTCATAAGATGTTAGGTTGATTCTAATTAAACATGTTTTGTCTAGCATGCCTATGCATATTATGTCAGTGATGATTGTTCCGGTTACTATACTCTCCCACATCAACATTCTTCTTGTAAATTTTTTTATGGCGGGAGATGAACAATAAAAGAAAATTGCATTAGATGTCATGGAAAAAAGTGTGCAAGCCTACAAAGGAAGGTGGTTTGGGTATTCGAGAGTTCAAAGAGGTGAAAAAATCACTTCACATGAAGTTTGCTTTCCATCTCATTTCCACCAAAAATCTGTGGACTGATTTTTTAGAGCTAAATATTTTCGCAAAGTTCATATCTTAGCACAAAAGAGGAGGCCTTCGGATTCCCGTTTTTACAAATCTATTATTTCTGTCTTACTAGAAATTATGGATAATGTTAAGGTGTTAGTAAGGGGTAATGCTTCTTTCTGGTTTGATAGATGGCTATCTTCGGGTTTGTTTTCTCCTAGAGTTCAAGATATTGCTAATTTGAACTTGCGTATTAGTAAATGTTGGGTTAATAACTCCTAGAATATGAACCTTTTAAGGGATTTAGTTGATGCTGTTATGGTGGAAGATATTATTCAGTAGGTTCTGACTGGGAAAAGGGGTGCGTATAAAACTGTATGGAAACCTTCCCATGATGGGAATTTTTCCACTTCTGTAGCTTGGGAGGTGACTCGAAACAAAGGGCAGTTATTATCAAGTTATGGGTGATTTTGGCATAATAGTTTACCTACAAGGACATCTATGTGTATGTAGAGGAGCTGGTTTAATTCTCTGACGATGGATGAACAAATTCAGCATAAAGAGGTCTCTTTAGCTTCGGCTTGTGATTGTTATAGGGAGCGTCAACAGGAAAGTATAGATCATATTATATCTAGGGGTGAGGTTGTGGCCTAGGTATAGCTGATTGCTAGCATAGAAATGGGGATACCCACGGCACAACATTGGTCTTGGAAATCCAAAATGTTGCACTGGTTTAAATATGATAAGAAGTCTTTCGTCAAGGGAACGTTGATTGGTTTAATCCCTTGTTTAATCACGTGGTGCCTCTGGAAAAGAAGATGTAAAGTGAGAATGGAGGGGAAGGATGAAAACGTTGGTTAGGTTTGGCAAGCTGTTTGTGTTTGGATTAAACTTCTGGGTGACAACCTTGGCTCAGTCCGAAAATTCTCAGATCATGATAGAGCTGTTTTTGACAGTTTTCAGTTACAATATCAGAACAAAATTCCTAATCTTGGAAAACTAGTAAGATGGTCTAGGCCCCCTAAGGGATGGTTTAAACTTAATTGCGATGGGAGTTGTCGAGGAAATACCAGTAAAATCGGAGGTGGTGGCATTATAAGAGATAGTCATGATTTTGTGAAAGGGGCTTTCTCTATGCATTACGGACATGGCACTAATAATAGGGCAGAAATAAAGGCCATTGTGGAAGGAGTTCAGCTTTGCAAACAACTTAACTTGAATAATATCATTATTGAAAGTGGCTTAAAAATTGTCGTCGATTGGCTTCATGCTAAGAAGTGTCCTTTATGGTTCCTATGGGATTTTTGGGATGATTTATGTGAGGAGTTAAGGGGAATGAATTACATGGTACAACACCAATTCAGGGAAGCAAATTTTACTGCAGATTTTTTAGCTCGCAAAGGAGAAAGGGTGAAGACGGAAGTTTATGATAACACTCAAAGATGCCCTCGTCTTTTAAAAGGCTTTGTTCAAACTGCTTCTTTAGGAATTCCTAATCTTCGTTTTTAGTTGTGTTTATTTTGTTCTGTTGCTGTTTTTGTTTGGTTTGGCTATAGTGTTGCTTTAGGCTATTTGTCTGGTTTTTTCGATTGTTTAATGGTTGATGGTCTTTGTGTTTGGGAGGTATCTTGTAACATCGGTTTCCCTCCAACATAAGTGATGACTTATTTTTATATATAGATTTCTTATTAAACAAAAAAAGTAATATCGTAGACTATATATTCGAGATTTGTTAAGTTGTTACAAGGAATGAATGAATCTATATATTATAGAACACGAGTTTAGAATATTTAAGTGGGCAATTTAACTTTATATTTCTATTGTTCTGCAATCATACTTTATATCATTCAATTGACCTAGGGAGTTTAAGTTTTGTAATGTTTAAATTTTCATTTATTTCATATATTTGAGAACTAATGTGATAAGTTAAAATAGGAATTTAGCACTCTAAATGATCAGTGATTTCATTCTACTAGAAATTTATTAAATAAAGCTATACATATATTGCTGGAACCCCGCCCTGGCGAGTCACGTACCCGACGTCCTACGTGACATCTGGACGCGCATCCCACAAAGGAGGAATTCCCCACCAGGTCAAACCGCAAAAACAAATTCATTTCACTTATCTCCGATCCTTTCACGTTGATTTGATCCATAAATTCAAAAATAATATTAAGAGTTTTAAAAATTTTATGGAGAGGTAGAAAAATGTCTTAGAAAACCAACG
>JAOQMS010000005.1:11401429-11416095 GCA_027563885.1 Erythroxylum longipes
CTTGGGTTAATTTGGGTCTTTAGGAAATTGAGTGATAAACACTATTGTATGTTCTCATTGATTATAGTGAAATACTCCATCGTCTCCAAACTGGACGTAGGCATTGCCGAACCAGTATAAAAATCTTGGTATTCTTGTTACTATTTTATTTTCACTTCAAATTGATTAGCGTTTCCATACAACACCGCTCTCCCACCGACGTGGGAATGCGGGTGCGTGCGGCGCACAGGCTCATCCGGTCCGTCCACGTGGCACCGATCGATGCAGGACACGTGGCGACACGTGCAACGCATGCGCCGTACAGTAGTCGTGCGTCTGCGTGTGGGAAGCACGTGACTCGCACGTGCAAGATGCATCTAGCGCGCGTGCATTACAATGCACGCGTCCCGCGCATGCGCATTTACGTGGAGGTCCACGTCGGCGGCTGACGTTAACCGTACAGACGTGAACAGTAACCAAAAAAAGAGAATTTTCAGAAATTCCTATAAAGCTATCCCAGGTATTTTTTTGGTCAGTTTTCAGGTTCGGGAATTTTTTAAAGTGATTTTCTAATTTTTCTGAATTTATTACATTGTTAATTGGATCCCAAAAAAGGTTTTAAAGTTTTTTTAAAGCCGATTTTGAGTGTATTTTCGTAGTCTTAACTGCACATAAGAGAAACACTTAAAGTTTTATGTCTCGTGTGGTAGATTCGGTATTCGAAAAAGTACGATGGACACTCTTATTGAGAATTTTTTAAATAAAAATCTCAAATAAAGTTTAAGACAATGTTTTCACTTTTTGTATGTGATTATTTGATTCTGCATTTGATTTTTGCATTTATAATTAATTTTCACATACATTATGCCCATATAGGATGTGAGGATGACATAAAGTTGTATCCCTTATGTTTGTGGACTTTCTGAGATACTGATGAGAATGTAGTCACCAAAGTGGCCTTTTAAGTCAGTATTTTGGATTGTTCTACTTATATGTTGGGGGATGTCTCTGACTTTATGTTTAGTTATTCCGGATAAAGTTGTTGGCCTTACATAAAGTTTTGAGATGTTCATAAAGGCATTAGATGGAGGAAAGTCGTTGCTTAAATGATCTATTCACCCAAAGGTAGTAGTGTCATAAGAGTTAATGGTTTGTACTTTGATCGCTTTTATGCGAGTGTCTAATTACATATATTATGTATTTAACCCAAAGGTATTTCATAATATGTGTAATCAGATTCTCGGTATAGATACTTTTTAATGCTTTAAACTATCGCTGCTATTCTGCATTTATACTAATTTTAACATTATCTTTTCTGTTTTTTAGTCACCTTATCAGTCAATAACAATACTATCACTATTGAAACCTTGAATGGTTTCAATTTCAAGAAGTGGAAGAAGGATGTGGAGTTTGCATTGGAGATTGTAGACATCAACATAGTCATGCATATCGAGCGGCCTCCTCTACTTACAAATGTCAGCTCAAAAGCTAACAAAGCAACTATGGCAAACTGGGAAATGTCAAATAGGCTGTGTTATTTAAACATCAGGAGGTCAATACCGGATCACCTGTTGAGCAGACTTACGGAGACGACAGTAGTAAGAGAGTTCATGGACAACATTTCCTAGAGGTACAGGGTCTCTTCTAATGCTGAGAAGAGTGCCCTGATCAAGGAGTTTGTCTCTATGAGGTACACCAGAGAGGGAAGCGTGCGGGAGTATATCATTCCGATGGTGCACCTTCAAAGCAGGCTAAAGGCACTTGATATACGGGACATCAATGTATTGATTTCCCAATGTACTGAAGCAGAGGAGAAGATCAAGAGCTCTCCTCATTCAGCTATGTATGCAACTGCAAAGGGCAAGGGGAAGGCCAAACCCCAGTAGCCTAAGGGCAAAGGTAAGGCTAAGATACCCAAACCCTCTCCTCAGATTCAGAGTAGGTAGTCAAGCATTGCGAAGGGCCCACATGACCTTAAGAGTATGGGATGCTTCTTCTGTAAGAAGAAGGGGCACAGGAAGTCTAACTGGCTGAAGTACAAGCTTTGGAAGGTCAAACAGGAGCTATCAGGTAACTCATCGGCCTTTATAATTCATGAATCCAATGTGGCTATAACCACATCAAGTTCTTGGTGGTTAGATAGTGGAGCTTCTAACCATGTTGCTTCCACGATGCAGGGGTTCATATCCAGGAGAAGGCTAACTAGAGGGGAGTAGAAGCTGATGGTCGGGAACAATAAGAAGGTGGACGTTTTGTATGTAGGAGATGTAGGATTAAGCCTCGATATGGGGTTTGTTTTGTATCTACGAGACACATTTTATATACCGTCTTTTAGATGAAATTTGATATCTGTATTAGTTTTGGATCAGGAAGATTTTCGTTTTGTATTTGATAATGCAGTTGTAAATTTTTCTATCAATACAAGACATATCAGTACAACCTTCTTATCCGATGAACTATATAGTATGAGTCTTACACCTAATGAGATGTATGCCTCTTCTTATGTTGCCGAACCTGTTACTCGAAAGAGGACCTCTATAAAGGACATATCGTAAATGTTGTGGCATAAACGCCTTGGCCACATTTCCAGGGAAAGGGTTGAGAGATTGATAAAGGATAACATTCTCCCAACTCTGGACTTCAGTGATCTGGAGACATGTGTCGATTATTGTAGGGGCAAGTTGACCAAAATAAAGAAGAAGGGGTTAACTTGTGCTTCAGGCTTACTGGACCTCATACATATGGATGTTAGTGGTCCCTATATGGTTACGTTGTGCAATGCGAGATACTTCCTGACATTTATAGATGATTATTCCTGATATGGTTATATGTTCTTGCTTAAAGAAAAGTCTGAAGTTCTTGATAAATTCAAAATCTTCAAGACTGAAGTTAAGAACCAATTGGGAAGATCAATAAAGATTGTCAGATCCGACAGAGGAGGGGAATACTATGGCAAACATGGGGTTGTAGGACAGGAAAATGGTCGGTTTGCTAGATATTTGGAATCAGTTGGAATAGTGGCTCATTTCACTATTCCAGGTAGTCCTGAGCAAAATGGTGTGGCCGAAAGGCATAATCGCGTCCTAAAGGACATGATGAGGTTAATACAGAGCAGGACTAACCTACCCGAATACCTTTGGGGTGAAGCCATCAAGACGACATTATATATCTTGAACAAAGTCCTGAGCAAGTCAGTGTCAAAGATGCCTTTTGAGCTTTGGGTTGAAAGGAAGCCAAGCCTTGCACATATTTGTGTGTGGGGCTGCCCTACTAAGGTGAGGTTATATAATCCTAATGAGAGTAAATTGCAACCTTGTTCAACGCGTTGATATTTAGTAGGTTATCCTGACCACCATAAGGGTTACAGATTTTATTGTAGAGAGGGATGGGTCAAAATAGTGGAATCACAAACAGCGAAGTTCTTGGAATTAGATGCCTATGATAAGGGAGGATAGTCACATCCTCCAAAAGTTAGCAGGATGGATACTATGATCGTTTTGTATCAGCCTCTTATATAATCAGCTCCGGTGAATGTAGGCCCTAGTACCATACCTATGCAGGCATAGGAAATTACACCTATTCAAAAGGAGGTTTTTGAGGTACAGGAGCCTGTGCAGTTAGGTAGATCCACAAAAGAGAGGCGACCTACTATTTCATCAAACTACATAGTCTATTTGGGTGAGCAAGACTATGATACTGGACATGTTAACAATCCAGCTACTTTTTCAGAGGCCATTTCTAGACCCCATGTCGATATATGATGGGAAGCAATGAAGGACGAGATGTAATCTATGAGGTATAATAAGGTATGAGAGCTTGTTGGTTTACCTCAACATTGCAGACCTATTAGTTGAAAATGGCTATTTAAGACCAAAAAGGACATACAGGGTCAAATTGAGTTGTTTGAGGAGCGTCTAGCTACCTGGGGATTCACTCAGAGAGAAGGAGTTGACTTCAATGTCACCTTCTCTCTTGTATCCTCGAAGGATGCATTTAAAGTGATTATGGCATTAGTAGCTCATTATGATATGGAGCTACATCAGATGGATGTGAAGACTTCTTTCCTGAATGGTGACCTTTATGAGGAGGTCTATATGGAGCAGCCTGAAGGATTTCAGGATCAGGATGCAACTGACAAGGTTTACAAGTTGAATAAATCAATATATGGTTTAAAGCAAGCTTCCAAACAGCGGTACCTAAAGTTTGATGAGGTTTTGACCTCATTTGGCTTTGTGGAGAATAAAGTTGAAAGATGCTTATACTATAAGGTTAGGGGGAGCAAGATCATCTTCATACTTCTGTATGCTGATGATATTTTGCTCGCGTCAAATGATTTGGCCATATTGCATGAAGTTAAGCAACTTTTAGCCAAACATTTTAACATGAAAGATTTGGGTGAAGCATCTTTTATCCTCGTTATACAGATTCACCGGGATAGATGTCAACACTGGTTAAGCCTCTCGCAAAGCGCATACATTGAATGTGTGCTATAAAGGTTTAATATTGATGAATGTAGACCTGTGATAACACCTATCTCTCATAGAGAGATATTATCTTTGGCACAGTGTCCAAAGAATGAGGTTAAGAGAGAGGCTATGAGGAATGTTCCGTACTCTAGTGCTATTGGTAGCCTGATGTATGTCCTGGTGTGCATTAGACTAGACATTTCATTTACTGTTGGACTGTTAGGTCGATATCTGGCTGACCTAGGTGTAGGCCATCGGAATGCAGTCAAGCGGGCGTTGAGATACCTAAAGGTACCAAGGATTATACGTTGACATACAGGAAAGTCAACGAATTGAACCTCACAGGGTATACGGACTCAGATTTTGCTATGTGTCCAGATGATCACAAGTCTACTTCAAGATACATTTTCATGTTGGAAGATGGTGTGGTATCATAGAAGACTGTCAAACAGACACTGGTTACTTCTTCGACCATGCATGCAAGGTTTGTTTCATATTATGGAGCTGTTACACAGACAGTTTGGCTCAGAAACTTGATTTCTGAGTTGTCTATAGTGGATTCGATTGCTAGACCCATACGGTTATTTTGATAATCTTGTTGCAGTGTTGTTTAGTAACAACAACAAGAGTATCACGGGGTCTAAGCATTTAGAGGTCAAGTATTTGACAATAAAAGAGCTGATCCAAAAGGGTGACGTTAAAGATGGAGCACTTTAGGATTAAGGACATGTTAGCTGATCCACTGACTAAAGGACTTCACCCACTAGTGTTTGCTAGACGTGTGTCCAGTATGGGCGTGTTGAAGTCCTTAGACAGCAGTAGTTAGTAATCACTGTATTTTGCTCCTTAAATAATTGTATATTTGTTGTATTATGATATTATGATTATTTATTAATAAAGATGATCATATTTTTCCTCAATAATAGCTATTTTGCATATAGTCATAATACATGTAGAAGTCTTAAGATTTATATTGATCTTAAACATTTTAAAGGTTATTGGCATTTATAAAGATTGACCTTGGGCCTATGTCATTAAGCACATAAAGTTTATATGGATATCCTTAAAGTTTCATATGACGTAGGGGGATATAAGTTTTAATCCTATAAAGGTTTCCTCTAATGTTGTTTAGCATCTGGTGAGAAGAAACAAGTTTTCTCTAATGTTGTTTAGCATTCGGCGAGCAAAAATAGGATTTCTCTGTTGCAATTTAGCATAAAGTTAGAGAAATCGAGACCTATAGATGAAGATAATACATATTAGATCATAAAGGTATCATCATAGTCTACGACACTTCATTTTTCCATTCATGTTAGTGAGGTATTAGGTATTTGTGATTATATTGTACCTGTGTCACACATGACACATGTGTCTGATGTTTTCGGGTATCGAAAGCCTTGCAAGACAAAATGTAGGACTTTCATTAACTTTGGATCAAATGTTTTTTAAAACTTTTGGTACCATTACAGTAGCGTGACTTAACCGAGTTTTTCAAACTGTTTTGAACTTTATTAAAACTGCAATTAATAATTGTCCAAAGGGAGATTGTAAGACAATTTTGCCCTTAGGGGTAATTTTGTAATTTTCTCATATGATGGACAGTTATTAATTGTAATTTTAGTTTTTAAATAAATTACCGGTTAAATTACGTAATTTGTTCCAGATAAGGGTAATACAATGGCCCAATAAATGATCTAGATTAATGGGTCAAAGTTTAGGTGGAAAATGGATCCCTTTTAGTATGAACCTAACCCATATCGGCCTTGTAATGGGGAAGCCTGATATGGAAGCTATATAAATAGGTTATGGTCTCCTGCAGTTGCTCATATCATTTAAGAGCATTTAGAACTTTGAACAAGGCTCTTGTTTTGAGAAAACTGCTGAAAGGCCTAGACCACCGGCCGGTGAACGTTTTCTATAAAGTTCTCAGGAAAATTGGAGCTTGTTTAGTAGCCGAAATCAACTTCAGAACACGGGATGGAACCGAAATTAGGTATTCTGTATTTCTTCGTTTTTAATCTTTTCACCACCGATCTTGGGTACGTAATAAACTTTGTTCTACGTATTACATTGTAGTGCTGGAAACATTCATATCATGATTTGTGCTGATGATTTGGTGTCTTTGAAATTGTTATTAGATTTATCTGGATTGCTTTTCCAGTGGTGAAGACTGACTTCCTTGCTGATTCTTGAATTGATTTGTGCAGTTGTAGGTCCTAAACTCTTTTTCTCTACTTTTAACAACTAAACTTTTCCTTTCTATAGAGCTTTGATGATGAAACCAATGAGAGATTTCACCCGGATAAGTTTATGTTTATCTGTAATTTTGTAGAGTCTGATAGGTTGGTATCTCTTAAATTCCATTTATTGAAATGTTCTCCAGATGTCTCATAAACAAGGTTGTACGTATTTATAGTTTAGGACCTATAGTAGATGGATTTCATCGTTGCCTTTTGCTTTTGGATTAAACAAATTCCTTAAACAAAATCACTGACATAGCTAAAGTTGGTAATAACCCGATGCATTTTGTTAATGCCATTGATACTTTGTTCTATGAAATTACCATGTTCATATAATAATTTATTTTACTCTAATATTACAGTTGAAAAGTTTAGTCATGAAAAATTTGATAAAGATACAGTCAAAATACTAAAAATACAGGTATACATATAGAATCTACAAATGAGATAATTACATCTATTTTTATTAAGTTAGTAATATTATAACAATGGTGATAAATTAGAGGTTGAAGATTTGTTTCAAATCTCTTTAATATTTGATATTATGAGTAGTTTAGATATGATAAAATCTTTTATTTCTTCTTATGATTAAGATATTTTGTGATGATTTTTGGGGATATTTTGTGATGGATTTCCTAAAATGTATTAGATCCATGACAATTTGGTACAAAACTTGTGAAGATTTTCACAAATACATTTAGAGAAAAAGGATACTTAATAGACATCAACAATAGACACATAAGAAAATTAAAAAGTTTTATTTATGTATGAGAACTCACAATGTTGTTTTATTAGATCATTTGATTTTCTACAATTCTTGAATATCAACTATATAATCATTAGTGTAAAAATGAACATAAAGTGTTACTTCCTAACTTCTCGTAGCATTATAGACTACACCTACAAGAAATATTACATCTTATTCTATTAACTACGAAGGAATCTCTTTATTGTGATCATTTACTTTTCAAAATAAATAAATTGATACCCGTGTACAAGAGGCCAAGATTAAATTATATCATCATAGAAATAGAAATAATTATATATTATTTACAAATTGTTATAAAAAGGCTATAAAAGTCTTTAAAGCAATGACAGATGAATTAGATAGAATATATCAAAGATGTAAAAACTGGAGATATATGGGAACTTATATGATAACCAAAGATAAAGATGATTTTACTCTCATAGATAAAACGAGAATAAAAGCTATAAATCTTTTTGGAATATATTTAAATATAGATTACATCCAAAATATAAATAAATAAATAAATGTGAAACTACTCTACGAGTAGACGTTGCTATTAATAAAATGGATTATGAAATAATTGAACAATTTTTAGAAAAAACTTTAGTCAACAACTCTCTCAGAATCTAGAAAAATTTAGATGAAAACTCTAAAAACTCTATATTTAATCAAGATAATGATATATCAACTCTAATAACTCGAGCAGTTGAAGCTTTTCGATAATTTGTTAGAGAAGGAAATATTTTAAAAGATACAACTACTATTATAGGCAAGTATGCTATAGCATTACAAAGACTGTAATTATGTGATATTAGTGAAATCAATAGATATATTTGTATTTCTTAGACTATTATTACCATATTTATAATCAAGTCAGTAATACACAACTTTATTTAAAGATGTTTACTTAAAAATGCCTGATTCTTGAGGAAGTAAATCAGATGCAACTTACAATCCTGGTCTTATAGACACCATAGGGGAAAAAAATCTCCTTTTTAGAAGATAAATTAAGCGAATGGTGCGATGATGCAATATTAGTAAAGAAAAGTAAAGGAATATAGAAAAAAAAATCTTCATTGTGTTGTTTATTTTAAAATCCTTACTATGATCAGATGTGATAGTCCTTATTATTACCATAAGATTAAAAAAAATATAAAAAGAATAAATATGTTAAGAAAAGATATTTTAAGAAATGTAAAGCAAAATACTATACGAAAAAGAAAGATACAAACCTAGAAAACCTATGTTTAGAAGAAATAAGAAAAGAAACAAAAAGATAACTGAATGTTAGTGTTATTGTTGTAAAGAAAAAGGATATTATGTAATGAATGTCCTAAAGGATTTAATGCAAAGAAAATTGAAATAGATGATGAAATAAATGAAATGACAGAAAAAGACTGAAGAAAGTATTTTTATAATAATAGAAATAGATTATGAAAAAACCTCAAATTCTGAAATAAATGAGTGAAATAGGAGAATTTTCTAACACTTAAGTTGATAACCAAATAATGGATAATATAGTAGAAACATCTAAAAAACATGGAGATTATAGTTAAGAAGATCTTATTGATAGAAAAATGCATAAAAAGATTCAAAATACTATGTTTTCTATAAACTCTTATAGTGGATTTAATATGACATTACTAGAAAAAAATAGGGTCAAAATTTAAAAAAAAAACACCATATGTTCTACAGTATTAATCTTAAAGAAAACCCTAGATATTAGTTTCACTCCTAATAAAGGAATGATTCCTCTGGTATCTAAAAAAAGATATTTCCACAAAACTTGATCACATTCTCAAAGAAATTAGGGAAAAATAGGATGAGTGCATATCATATTTGTACAAATGTTAATTAGATCTACTTTTAGAGAAGGAATAGATAGTCCTATAAATTTAGCAATATTAGATGATCGCATTCGTAATAGAAAAGCTTATATGGGAATTTCGAGAGGCAATTTTAGATATCAAAACTTTTCTTTAATATTTATCCTAAGATGCCTTATAATATACAAGATAAAGATTTTGATAGAACATTCACTTTAATCCAAGACTTTAAAAGAAAAAATTTAATTAAAGATAGAAATAATACTACCTACATGATATCTTATACCTTATTCAATACTCATCGTATATAATGTTTAGCAAACAAAGATATTATTGACTTTCCAAAGTTATTTTCTGAAGTTGAAAGAATATGCCCTGCTTATATAGCAACTATAGAAGACCTAGAAGATGATTTATATTCTAGAAAATAAGTATCAACAGGTAAAAACCATCAGAGATTGACTAGAATTAGTAAAACTGAAGATAAAGAAAAATTACTTTGATAACTCATTACAATTTTGGGATAAATACAGTGAAGAAGCAAATTAGAAATGAAAGATGAATAAAAGATTACTAGAGTTACTAATATGAGATATAATTTTAAAAATAAAAAAGAATTTAAAAAACAACTTCTTGAACTAGAAAATCTAAAGATAATTTGGCCTAGTAAATCTCTTCATTATTCCAAAGCTTTTATAGTTAAAAACCATGCAGAACTAATTAGAAATAAAGCTAGAATGGTAGTAAATTATTAAAAATTGAATGACAATACATTTTTTGATTGATGCTTCTTACCCCATAAAGATACATTAATAAAATTGATAAGAGAAAAACAATTTTCTCTAAATTTGACTATAAGAGTGGATTTTGGGAGATAAAAATAAATAAAGATAGTATTTCATATACTGCTTTCTCTACTCTAAATGGTTACTTATACCTTTTGGTTTAAAAAATGCCCCACAAATATTTCAAAGAAAAGTGGATAATAACTTCAAGTATCATAATTACACACATTGTTGTATGGATGGTATTTTAATAGCTAGTGATAATATTGCTTATCATATTATACATCTCAATAAATTTGGAGATTTATGTGAACAACATGGTTTAGCTCTTTTTGAGAAAAAAAGTTAAGATATGTTAGAGTGAAATAGAGTTTCTTAGCATGAAAATAGATGATAGGGGAGTTAACCTTCAACCTTATATCTTTAAAAAATCTCACATTTGCCTGATAAGTTACTAAATAAAAGCGAGTTCAAAGTGTTTTTAGGAGTATTAAACTATGCTTCAATTTTTATTCAAAACTTAGTTGAAATAAGAAAACCTTTTTCAAATGCTTTTAAAAAATCAAGATTTAAATTTTCACCAAATTTGATTGAACATGTAAAGAAAATTAAGTTTTTGTGTACACCACTACCAAAACTTTCATTACCATCTAATGGGGATGATTTAATTCTTGAAACTAATGCATCTGATCATATTTGGAGTGGAGTATTAAAAAAGATAGATTATGATGATTCTAATATTAAGATGAATGAGTCTCTTTGCAGGTATACTTCTGGGACTTTTTACAGATACTTAACAACGATATTATATAAATGAAAAAAAATTATTGGTGGTAGCAAAAAATTGTAAATTTTTTTTATTATTTTTGTTACCTAAAAGATTTTTATTAAAAACTGATAATACTCATGTCAAGACTTTTATTCAAAATAATTTACCTTCTCAACCTGAATATAAAAGGTATATAAAATGAAAAACTTTGTTAGTAAAATATACCTTTGATATTGATATCATCAAATCAAATAATAATGTTCTTTGCATATTTTTTAACTAGAGATAGTCAACCTCAAAGAAGAGATATATGATTTATTAGAACAAATGTCAGAAGATATCGATACTTTACAAGTGTAAATCAAAGATTTGTTAGATATTGCGAACTACAACTCGATACCAAAAGAAGTTACAGAGCTACTTCTTTCATTTATATATATATATAGTTAGCTAACATAAACCATTACAATTACTTAGAACAAAAACTTTATAGCCTAGTCAAAAAGGCTAAGATAGTTGAAGATTCGTCTTCCACAAGCTCTTATTCCCTAATAAAGGAATATATTAGTCAGTAGATTACGCCAAAAGAGGTTAATATTTATAACATCTCTTTAAGACCTAATACTACGCGTAAATTGAGGATATAAAGAAATATCATGGTTGGTAGCTTCCAAATTGTTCAAGTGCATTATGAGGTAATGAGAGATTTATACTCTCTACAAAATAGCGACACTTGCTATATTGATTTTTTTGCAATATGTCCTAGACTGAACTTTTTACAAGGCGCTCATCCTCAAACTATTTGAGATTGGTAGGATGTTGGAACGATAATAGCTATATACTTGACTAACTTAGAGTTTCCTAAGATTTCATTACTTCCTAGATGGATTCAAGAAGGGGTTAGTGATTGTTACCGAAATAATCCTACAATCACTTTGAAAGATACCTTAGTATTAAAGATATTTTCTGTTGGTCCAGATTTTTATGAAGATGAATGATATGATGCTTATCATTTCATTACTTTGGGAGAGGCAGAACATTGTCTCATTACAGTGGATTCAAGTTAAGAAAAAATTTTCTAAATACACCAAAAGTGATATCCATTACAGAAGAGGAATTAGAATGAGAATCGTTATTTTTAACATAGAGGCAACATTTAAAAAGAGATTTTGAACCTATGTTGAAAAAAGCAAATTTTCTTCTCTAATGATAATCCCAACTAAAAAGACATCGTTGACTACTAAAAACTTTGTAAAAATGAAAATAATCATAATTAAAAGAGACAATATAAGATCTTTATTATGTCATCTATGCAAACATATAGAAAATATTTGTCCTTCTTGTAGGTTAGAAGACATTTAAAGTAAAAGATAAAGCTGTAGCATTGGTGTCTATACATACAATGATGATTCTAAATCAAAAAGATAAGAAGATAACATGGAAATCTCTCCAACCAATAAGAAAAAAAAAAGAATTCACTATCAATAAAGATGGAATCTATTTTTTGAAAAGGTTGATAAGATGTAATTTTTTATAAGTTTTGAATTTGGACTTTAAGTTGGCTTGTATAAATAAGCCCCTTAGGGTAATAATGGGGCATTGAACAATCTTTGTATATCTTGTTTTTGTACTATCTTTTATTATGAATAAAATTTTCTCATTTCTGCAAGTAAATTTTACAACTTCCATTTTAAAATCATATTCTTCTCCTAAAATCTTTGGTGTACGTCTTAAGATAGGAAATGAATTAAGGTTGTATTTAAGCATGTCAATGGGTCGGGTTGAGAGCCACGGTGGCCACGTGACCCGGCGGGCCGGGATGGCCCATTGACATGCCTAAACACAACCTTAATTCGTTTCCTATCTCAGCTCAGCCCGTGGCACAGGCTATGGCCCGCCGGGCTATAGGCTGGCCCAGCCCGCTATTTGTTTCTTAAAGAAAAAAATTCAAAACGATGTCGTTTCGAAAAAAATGGGCGAGCAGACCATGGTAGACTTGGGCCAAAAACGGGCAGGGCCAAACCATTATTGCCATGTCTAGTTGTGTTGGACTTTATTGAACGAGCATCAAAGGTAGTTACCTTAGTCTAAGGTTGGAATTGAAACATTCGGTAAAGACTATTCGAAAAATGTGGTAAAGCTATAGTCAAAATGCTAAAGATACAAGTGTGGAAGTGTAATGTACCTTTTAATTTGGAATTTTGAAACTATTCTGCAAATAATTATATAATGACTTCTTATGTTACGAAAAAATTTATATATGGATTTATTAAAATATATTTAAATTCTATAAAATCTATAAATGAGATAATTGCATATCTTTTTGAAGAAGTTAGTAATATTATAAAAAATAGTGATAAATTAGATAATGACGATTTGTTTCCAATATCTTTAATCTTTGATATTATGAGTAGCCTAAATCTTTTATTTATTCTCGTGATTAAGATATTTTGTGATGAAACCAAACATAGTTGGTGTGAGCGGTTGAGCACTCTTATCCCTTAACTAGAGATCTCAAGTTTGAGCCTTGGGAATGGAGAAACCTGTTTGACTAGCACTTTATCCCTTACGGGCTGACCCGATGCGAGCAGGTATTAATCTAGTTGTAGATGACTTAAAGGTATTTTTTCATAGTGAGGACTCTCCTAGGACACCTTGTGAGCTAACCAAAAATAAATAAATAATTGTGATGACTTTTGTTTTGATTTTGTGATGGATTTCCTAAAGTCGGGTAACGTGGAATTTATACTCTCTACAAAATAACAATACCTAATGTATTGATTTTTCTAGAATATATCTTAAATTAAACTTTTACAAGGCATTCATCCTTAAACTATTCCAGATTGGTACGAATTTGGAATGATAAATGCCATATGCTTGACTAACTCAGAGTTTCTTAAGAAATTATTACTTCTCAGATAGATTCAGGAAGGGGATAAATATTGTTATCTAAATAATTCCACAATGATTCTAAAAGATACCTTAGTATTAAAAATATTACCTGATGATCTATTATGAAGATAAACAATATGATGCTTATCATTTCATTATATTGGAAAAGGCAGAACATTTTTCAACTACAATGAATGCTAAGTTTAGAAAAGAATTTTTTAAATACACAGAAAGTAATATCTAGTACAGAAGAGGAATCGGGTTGGGAATCATTATTTCTAACATGGAAGTAACATTTAAAAAGGAATTTCAAACCTATGCCAAAAAAAGTAAATTTTATTCTTTAATAATAGCCTTAGTTAAAAAGATACCGCTTATTGCTGAAAAAATTGTAAAAATAAAGATCAACATGAGTGAAAAAGACAAGATAGGACTTAGTCCCAAAGCACAAAAAAAAAAATTACGAAGAAACATCAAGGGTAGTTACCGAACTCCAGGGCACTAGTTCACGTCACCGGCCCAAGATAAATCAACTGCACCCCAACTGAAATTTTGAGTTTTATTATGTTAAGCTAAACAAAATAACAAGAAGTGATCGTTGTATTATCAACTCCATTGTTCAGAATCATGAGCCAAGTATGACCGGGCATCACCACACTATCATAATAATTGTCGACAAGAAGAGAAATGATTAGCAATGTAAAATGCAAAAAAGTGAAAACCCAACTAATTGTTTTCAAAATGCTTTGCAGTTCTAACAGTAACAGTATTGATTAACTTAAAATGGGCATTGGAGTGACTGGAAAACAAAACCAATCCTTACTCAAGATGCCAGTCCCTAGCATCCCTATTTTGTCAAGGATCACCATTTCTCAAAACCATCTGGATACTATTGTCTGCCACTTTCAAGTATGAACTCTCCACCAACTCTAGGCCAAATATTCCATACGGGCGTTAATAT